>CM040912.1:53255543-53295543 GCA_023029165.1 Gobiocypris rarus | reverse complement strand
TCTTCAAGGGCTGGTTTTAGTGGGGTTTTGGACACTTTCCTAAACTGGCTGGCTGGATTTAGCTGGTCTTCCAGGCTGGTTTAAAGGGGTTTTGGACACTTTTCTATGCTGGTTTTAGCTGGTCTTCCAGGCTGGTGTTATAGGGGTTTTGGACACTTTTCTAAGCTGGCTTTAGCTGGTCTTCCAGGCTGGTTTAAAGGGGTTTTGGACACTTTTCTATGCTGGTTTTAGCTGGTCTTCCAGGCTGGTTTAAAGGGTTTTGGACACTTTTCTAAGCTGGCTTTAGCTGGTCTTCCAGGCTGGTGTTATAGGGGTTCTGGAGACTTTTCTAAGCTTGTTTATATGCGTTTTGGACTCTTTTCTAAACTGGATTCAGCAGGTCTTCAAGGGCTGGTTTTAGAGGGGTTTTTGGACACTTTTCTAAGCTGGATTTAGCTGGTCTTCCAGGCTGGTTTAAAGAGGTTTGGACACTTTTCTATGCTGGTTTTAGCTGGTCTTCCAGGCTGGTTTAAAGGGGTTCTGGAGACTTTTCTAAGCTTGTTTATATGCGTTTTGGACTCTTTTTTAAACTGGATTCAGCAGGTCTTCAAGGGCTGGTTTTAGAGGGGTTTTTGGACACTTTTCTAAGCTGGATTTACAAAGCGGGTAGGCTGGATTTAGCTGGTCTTCCATGCTGGTGTTAGAGGGGTTCTGGAGACTTTTCTAAGCTGGATTTATCTGGTCTTCTACGCTTGTTTTACGGGGTTATGGACACTTTTCTAAGCTGGATTTAGCTGGTCTTCCATGCTGGTGTTAGAGGGGTTCTGGAGACTTTTCTAAGCTGGATTTAGCTGGTCTTTTAGGCTTGTTTTAGGGGGTTTTGGACACTTTTCTAAGATGGTTTTAGTTGATCTTCCTGGCTGGTATTAGGGGGGTTTTGGACGCAACCAAAGCTGGTTGGCTGGATTTAGCTGGTCTTCCAGGCTGGTTTTATGGGGGTTTTGGACCTCTAAAAGAAGAAGAAGAAGAAACCACTGACTGCTCAAGTGTAATAATGTACAGCTTTTAAAGTTTCAGGCTGTGAAGTGCATTAGCAACAGATGTGTGTGTGTGTGTGTGTGTGTGTGTGTGTGTGTGTGTGTGTGTGTGTGTGTGTGTGTGTGTGTGTGTGTGTGTGTGTGTGTTTGTGAACATCTGCACTGCTCTGTAAAAGGGAAGTCTGTTTTCCTGCTGCACAGATAGAGGGAACGTTTCTCTTGTCTGATTGGCTGCTTTGTGATTCCGCTGGCCGTGACATCATCACAGCAGCGGCTGACCTACATTAGTACAGCAGTGACTGTGACGTCTCAGACACACGCACACTTTAGTCAGCACGGTTTATTCACGCAGACTGACTGCAGCAGAATCTCCTGAAATAGGACACGACGTCTTCAAACTCCGTCTAATCTCCTGAGATTCCTAAAATCTCTCCAGATCACGTCGAGTCTGTGAAACGCAGAGGAGCAGATGCTCTCTCTCACACACACACACACACACAGGGTTACTGCTGTCACGGATGATTGCGTCGCATTTGAGAAAATGACTGCATTTTCCAGCATCAACAACACAAAATGACCCAGAAATCACAAAGACGGCCGGATATTGACAAAATAACTATTTCATAAAGGACTATTTACTGCTGAAAAGGCCCAGAATGGACACTGTATGTCTTCAGAATAGCCATGCTTTTTCTGCACTATTGTGCAGGGAATATTATTTTCCATATGCACAAAATACCCAGATGATATACCCAGGGTTATTATGTTTAGCTAAATCTTCAACCATAAAAAAATTACTTAAAACACAATAACAGTTAACAAAAATTAAATAAAACACTTAAAATAAAAATAAATAAAAAAATAAAAATATTAATTTTGACACGGTTATATAATACAATAAAATAACACGGTTGAATAATATTTGCAAAATGCACAATTAAAAAGGATGTATGCCTCATAATTCAATTTCCAGTATTTAATAAGATTGACAAAAGGTAATTAAATATGCAAATCCTCACCTGATAGTGTGCGCATGAATCAGAACTATCACTCCTGTAATCCTGTAAGTTTTGAGATTTGGGCATTTTTAAATGCTTGTTTTGTAATTTAAAGAAGCATTTTGTATAAATATGAATACTAGCCTGTGTTAAACAGCTTGGTTATTTATTTCATATTTTCTAAGCATCTTCTGAAATGGATATCATCAAACTGCTTATGTTTTCAGAGTGACAGCTAAACATCATTAATCACATTTTGTGCTGCTGGGTTCCCACCAAAGTGATGTCACTTCCTGCAGGATGATGTCATCGTGTAAAAGTGACTCCGCAAAACACACAAATTAATATTGAGGACACAAGATAACTATATGAATTGATTCTAAACTAAATAAATTTTTAATAATCAATAACCAATAAAGTTTTTAAAGAAGGAAATTAACACCTTTTTCAATAATAATATTTCTTGATAAAATGCAATTTATTAAATTTTTTAAGACATGACAAAAATGAACATCTCAAAGCACAATTTTACCCACGTTATTTTAATAAAACTACATAAAATAATTTACATATTTAAAAATGCATTACTAGAATGTATTGATTTAATGTATATAATGTATATACAATTAAAATTATATATATATATATATATATTTAGGGGTGTGGTCCTGGTCAAGACAATCTCCTGAACTCCAAACTGAATGTCAGAATGGGAAAGAAAGGGATTTAAGCAATTTTGAGCGTGGCATGGTTGTTGTTGCCAGACGGGCCGGTCTGAGTATTTCACAATCTGCTCAGTTACTGGGATTTTCACACACAACCATTTCTAGGGTTTACAAAGAATAGTGAGAAAAAGGAAAAACATCCAGTATGCGGCAGTCCTGTGGGCGAAAATGCCTTGTTGATGCTAGAGGTCAGAGGAGAATGGGCCGACTGATTCAAGCTGATAGAAGAGCAACTTTGACTGAAATAACCACTCGTTACAACCGAGGTATGCAGCAAAGCATTTGTGAAGCCACAATACGCACAACCTTGAGTTGGATGGGCTACAACAGCAGAAGACCCCACCGGGTACCACTCATCTCCACTACAAATAGGAAAACGAGGCTACAATTTGCATGAGCTCACCAAAATTGGAGAGTTGAAGACTGGAAAATGTTGCCTGGTCTGATGAGTCTCGATTTCTGCTGAGACATTCAGATGGTAGAGTCAGAATTTGGCGTAAACAGAATGAGAACATGGATCCATCATGCCTTGTTACCACTGTGCAGGCTGGTGGTGGTGGTGTAATGGTGTGGGGATGTTTTCACTGTGCAGGCTGGTGGTGGTGGTGTAATGGTGTGGGGGATGTTTTCTTGGCACACTTTAGGCCCTTTAGTGCCAATTGGGCATTGTTTAAATGCCACGCCTACCTGAGCATTGTTTCTGACCATGTCCATCCCTTTATGACCACCATGTACCCATCCTCTGATGGCTACTTCCAGCAGGATAATGCACCATGTCACAAAGCTCCAATCATTTCAAACTGGTTTCTTGAACATGACAATGAGTTCACTGTACTAAAATGGCCCCCACAGTCACCAGATCTCAACCCAATAGAGCATCTTTGGGATGTGGTGGAACGGGAGCTTCGTGCCCTGGATGTGCATCCCACAAATCTCCATCAACTGCAAGATGCTATCCTATCAATATGGGCCAACATTTCTAAAGAATGCTTTCAGCACCTTGTTGAATCAATGCCACGTAGAGTTAAGGCAGTTCTGAAGGCGAAAGGGGGTCAAACACAGTATTAGTATGTGTTCCTAATAATCCTTTAGGAGAGTGTGTGTATATATATATATATATATATGACCCTGGACCACATAACCTTAAGGGTCTATTGAGATTTATATATCACCTGAAAGATGAATAAATCGGTGTGGTTTGTTAGGATAGGACAATATTTAGGTGAGATACAAATATTTGAAAATCTGGAATCTGAGGGTGCAAAAAAATCTGAATATTGAGAAAATCTCCTTTAAATTTGTCCAAATGAAGTCCTTAGCAATGCATATTACTACTAATAATACAATTCTGATATATTTACAGTAGTACATTTACTAAATATCTTAATATCCTAATGATTTTTGAAAGATAAAAGAAAAATCGATCATTTTGACCCACACAATGTATACATATATCCCTGTGAGACGCATGATGTTGTGCTCCGGGGTCACATATGAAGGAATGATGAATGTGCTGTATCGTCTGATTATAAACACATCTGGAAAGCACTGGAACTGAAGGTTCCGCAATCCGTACTGTAAACATTCTGAACATTCCAAACGCTGTGTCAAGTTCCTGACCTCCTGATGACCTCAAACACTAAAGCTTGGAGAAACCAATGCTTATACACCACATGAAGAAGAGAGATCTCTCTCAGCTGCAGTTCATCTTTCCGTGTTTTGAGCTATAGATTTGATTTCTGTATTTTTCACATTCTGAATGTGTTACGGATCTTTAGAGAACAGAGGTGTGGCAGATCCAGTTTCCTCTCAACAGACCTTTAACCTCACACTGTTTTCTTTGTCTTCCTCTCATTCACAGATCTGGTTTCTGTTTTTAAAACACACACTTGTGTGCCTCACACACATTTAATCCCTTTGGATGACTGGCAGCTGCGAGTCTCCAGAATCCTTCAATTAAACATGCAAGACACAAGCATGTTGAGTGCAGACACAGGTTTACAGGAAACACAACTGTGAGTCCTAAAAATGTAAAAGAGTGTGTGATGATGAGGAGGAGGAGGATGAGGAGGAGGAGGAGTGAGTTATGAGGAGGAGGATTGAGTGGTGATGAGGAGGAGGAGTGAGTGATGATGAGGAGTGATGATGAAGAGTGTGTGATGATGAGGAGTGAGTGATGATGAAGAGTGAGTGATGATGAGGAGTGATGATGAGGAGTGAGTGATGATGAGGAGTGAGTGATGATGAGAAATGAGTGAGTGATGATGAGGAGTGAGTGATGATGAGGAGTGAGTGATGAAGAGTGAGTGATGATGAGGAGTGAGTGATGATGAGGAGTGAGTGATGATGAGGAGTGAGTGATGATGAGGAGTGAGTGATGATGAGGAGGAGTGAGTGATGATGAGGAGTGATGATGAGGAGTGAGTGATGATGAGGAGGAGTGAGTGATGAGGAGGAGTGATGATGATGAGTGAGTGATGATGAGGAGGAGTGAGTGATGATGATGAGGAGTGAGTGATGATGAGGAGGAGTGATGATGAGGAGTGAGTGATGATGAGGAGGAGTGAGTGATGATGAGGTGAGTGATGATGAGGAGTGAGTGATGATGAGGAGTGAGTGATGATGATGAGGAGGAGTGATGATGAGGAGTGAGTGATGATGAGGAGGAGTGAGTGATGATGAGGAGTGAGTGATGATGAGGAGTGAGTGATGATGATGAGGAGTGAGTGATGATGAGGAGTGAGTGATGATGAGGAGGAGTGAGTGATGATGATGAGTGATGATGAGGAGGAGTGAGTGATGATGATGAGGAGTGAGTGATGATGAGGAGTGATGATGAGGAGGAGTGAGTGATGATGAGGAGTGAGTGATGATGAGGAGTGTGTTATGATGTTGAGGAGTGAATGATGATGAGGAGGAGTGATGATGATGATTATTTTATTTATTGATGTATTTATTTATTTAATATTAATTTGTAATTAATTTATGTATTTATTTTTAATTGATGTTTTTATTGATTTATTTTATTAATTAAATGTTATATTGTTTTTTAATGATTTATGTATTTATATATTATTTTATTTTATTAATTTAATCTAATTCAATTTTATATTTTATTTCATATTATTTTATTTTATTTTGGTAAAAAAAAAAAAAATGATTTAATGATAATCTTCATTAGTTTAGTGATCAACTCACTGTCTCTGTAAACTCTAGTGCCCTAGTAAGGGTTTCTCTGTCTTGTTCACTAAAGCGCTCTCATGGCTCGCTTTGTTCACTCTCATTTACATTCTAGCAAGTCATCCGTAGACCAGCAGCGGCACAATGCAGAGGGTCACACACACACAGAAACACAAAACACACACTCACTGCAGTCACGCTTCCTAAAGATCATGTTATCCAACAGCACTGAACACACACACTCAACAAAACACACACTCACTGCAGTCACGCTTCCTAAAGATCATGTTATCCAACAGCACTGAACACACACACTCAACAAAACACACACTCGGTCAGGAACAAACACTGTCTTGGCAACAGCACAGCACACATGACCTTCTCAAAGACACACACAGGTATTTCAACACACTCACACACTCATGAGCCAGATTCACAAATCCCATCGTGACCCAAACATCCTGAAGGATCTCCCAGACTGCATCGGTGTTTGTGCATTTCTCACCAAGGTGTTGTTGTGTTTCTGGTTTGGTTAGTCGATTAGTTTGCCTGTCAGCGTGAAGCGTCTCTGCATGAAATGCATGTCATATCATGCATGTATGAGAGAGAGTGTGTGTGTGTGTGTGTGTGTGTTTGCATGGACTTGTGTTTGCTGAGCCGTGAGAACTGTGCTTAGCAAACAGTGGAGATTAAGTGTGATTGTGTAACTGTTTGTAACAGTGTGTAGTTGTGTGTGTGTGTTGACCTTTGGTTATTTAAGCAAGTGAATGTGCAAGTGTATTCATCCATATATCCATATATCCATATATCATCCATCCAAATATCCATTCATCCATCCAACTATCCATTCATCCATCCATCCATTCATCCATCCATCCATCCATCCAACTATTCATTCATCCATCCAAATATCCATCCATCCATCCATCCCTCCATATATCTATTCATCCATATATCCATTTATCCATATATCATCCATCCAAATATCCATTCATCCATATATCCATCCATCCATCCAAATATCCATGCCTCCATATATCCATTCATCCATATATCCAAATATCCGTCCATCCATTCATCCAAATATCCATCCATCCCTCCCTCCATATATCCATTAATACATATATCTATTCATCCATATATCATCCATCCGTCCATCCATCCATCCATCCATCCATCCATCCAAATATTCATCCTTCCAAATATCCATTCATCCATATATCCATTCATCCATATGTCATCCATCCAAATATCCATCCATCCAAATATCCATTCATCCATATATCATCCATCCAAATATCCATTAATCCATATATCCATTCATCCATATATCATCCATCCAAATATCCATCCATATATCATCCATCCATCATCCAAATATCCATCCATCCAAATATCCATCCATCCCTCCATATATCCATTCATCCATATATCATCCATCCAAATATTCATTCATCCATCCAAATATCCATCCATCCATCAATTCATCCATCCATCCATCCATCCAACTATTCATTCATCCATCCAAATATCCATCCATCGATCCAAATATCCATCCCTCCATATATCTCTTCATCCATATATCCATATATCATCCATCCAAATATCCATCCAACTATTCATTCATCCATCCAAATATCCATCCCTCCATATATCTATTCATCCATATATCCATTTATCCATATATCATCCATCCAAATATCCATTCATCCATATATCCATTTATCCATATATCCATCCATCCATCCAAATATCCATCCATCCATCCCTCCCTCCATATATCCATTAATACATTTATCTATTCATCCATATGTCATCCATCCATCCATCCAAATATCCATCCGTCCATCCATCCATCCAAATATCCATTCATCCATATATCCATTCATCCATCCATCCAAATATCCATCCATCCATCCATCCAAATATCCATCCATCCCTCCATATATCCATTCATCCATATATCATCCATCCAAATATCCATCCATCCATCCATCCAAATATTCATTCATCCATCCAAATATCAGTCTATTTTCCATCCAAATATCTGTCCATCCATCCATCCAAATATCCATCCCTCCACAAATCCATATATACATCCATCCGTCCATTCATCCAATTGGCCTTCACATGTCACTTTCAGTTTTTCACTTTCACTCCTCCACAGGTCACCTTTCAGCATAACCTACTCTCACCCTCTCTAATTGGCCTCATCCACACATCCTCCCCCTCTTTTCTCCACTCTAACATCTTTAGACAACGTTTGCCCTCTTTCATCCAGGCCAGCCCGTGCCACCCTCTCTGCCCCCTGGCTATCTGTTGTTCTCCGCGAGCATCACTCTAGACTCAGGGGAGCAGAGAGGAAGTGGTGTGAATCAAAAGATCCCACTGACCTTGGTTTGTTTGTATCAATCCATCCTCTCTTCCTTCATTGCTAATGTCTCTACTGCTAAAATGACATATTACCACAACAAAATGAACAATTTTTCTGACTCTCACACTCTTTAAAAACCTCCTTCATCAATCCTAACAGCTGACGACTTTGCCACATTCTTCATAAATAAAACAACAACCATCATCGGCCAATTTTCCACTCCACAAACTGACACACACAGCAAACACACACATTCCCCCCTCATTCTTTCCGCTCTCAGAGGCAGAAGCCTCACAACTCCTTTCCAATACTACCCGTCCACTTGATACTCCTTCAAGCCATTTCCTCTTCAGTTGTACCTGCACCTCTTTACACTGGTACCTTGAATCATGTTCAACCAAGTCTCCACCTTTCTTGGAAGACAGAACAACCTTCAGAAGCGTCACTCAACTGAGACTGCCATGCTCTCGGTTATTGAAGCTTTGAGATTGGCAACAGCAGCTTTCAAATCCTCAGTACTCATCCTGCTGGATCTGTCTGCTGATCCACCTGTCAACCCTCATGAGGAAGGGCATCTCAGGAACCACACTCCAATGGTTCAAGTCTTACCTCTCAGTAGGTCCTTCAGGGTGTCGTGGAGGGGCGAGAATCCACAGTTCCTTCTGGAGGGGCTACTGGAGTTCCACAGGGCTCAGTGCTGGGACCGCTTCTCTTCTCCATCTACATGTAATCATAAGGGTCTGTCATTCAGAAACATGGCTTGTCCTATCACTGCTATACTGATGACATTCAACTCTACCTCTCATTCCAGCTGGATAATCCAATGGCTGCTGTTTGCATCTCGCTTATAATGTGCATTTGAAAAAGCAACATCTTTCCAAACATGAAAAGCATTTCTCTACAAAAACGCTTCATAACGACAGTTGAGCAACCTTCTGTGAGATGATGTGGTTTCTTACACAGAATAAGGCACACAACCTATTTCATAGTATTCAATACAGTGATAAAGGCTATGTCGATTAGCAGTGAAGTATAATACTTTACTATCATGAAAATAACATCAATCCGTTTAAAGTATATATTTATACCTCAGTGCTAATTGACGGATGGAAGGACAGATAGACTGATAGATAGACATACAATATCACACAATAAAATTTAATTTCCTGAAGAAAATGTGAGTGGTGCTTGCAGTGGCAAAATTCAGCACTCGGTTGCAATGGTGTTTCTTGGCAGTTGCTAAGGTGTTCTCGGAGGTTGCTTTGGTGCTGCTAGGCACTTTCTAGGGTGTTGCTAAGGTGTTCTGGGCGGATGCTAGGCAGTTGAAAAGGTATTCTGGGTTTTGCTATGGTGTTTGCTAACTTAACTTGGGTGGTTTCTAGGGTGTTGCAAAGCAGTTGCTAGGGTACTTGGCGTGGTTGCTATGCGGTTGCAAGGGTATTCTGGTTGGTTACTATGGTGTTGCTAGGCAGTTACTGAGGTGTTCTGGGTGGTTGCTAAGGTTTTGTAGGCAGTTGCTAAGGTGTTGTTAGGTGGTTGCTATGATGAGCTGGGTGAATGCTAGACAGTTGCTAAGATGTTCTGGGTGGTTGCTATGGTGTTATCACTATTAGTAGCTATTAAGTGCTAGCATGTTGTAAGTCCAGTTTGTAGACAGACAGATAGATGATAGATAGAGTGTGTGAATAGACAATATAATATGCTTTTCAGCAGAGGAAATTAAAATAGAGCGATGGATGTTAAAACAAAAGTCTGGAGAATAAAGAATGGAGAAAAAAAGGAGATAAGGAGAGAGAGAGAGATATGACAGATCTGGTGAACGTATGAGAGGGTGTGTGTGTTCACTGCACTGGAATGATCATGAGCAGTGAGGCGTCAGATGTGCAGCGTTGCACGTCACACACACACACACACACACACACACACACACACACACACACACACACACACACACATGTTTGTTTTTGTGAAATGTGGGGACATTCCATAGGCGTAATGCATTTTATACTGTACAAACCATATTTTCTATCCCCCTACACTGCCCCTGCCCCTAAACCTACCCATCACAGGAGATTGTGCAGTTTACTTTCTGTGAAAAAACCTCATCCTGTGTGATTTATAAGCATTTTGAAAAGTGAGGACATGGGGAACGTCCTCATATTTCACCCTCTTTTTGTAATACCTATGTCATACCCATGTCATTATACACATTTGTGTCCTGATATTTCACGAAAACATGCCCACACACACACACACACACACACACACACACACACGTTGTGTTTCCATGTTTTATGGGGACATTCCATAGGCGTAATGCATTTTATACTGTACAAACCGTATTTTCTATCCCCCTACACTGCCCCTGCCCCTAAACCTACCCATCACAGGAAACATTCTGCATTATTACATTTTCAAAAACATCACTTAGTGTGATTTATAAGATGTTTTCCTCATGGGGACCAAAAATGTCCCCACAAGGACAAGGATTTTGGATATTGCCATCTTTGTGGGGACATTTTGTCCCCATACCGTAGGGATTACCAGTCCACACACACACACACACACACACACACACACACACACACACACACACACACACAGTAATTGTTCTCTTCATCTTAATTTCATTGGTCCTCGTTCACTTGCTGCATCTGAAATCGAGCAGATGTGTGTCACAAATTCAATTCGTTTGATTGTTTCTGCAGCCGTCCGCCTCCAACGACACAGAGTCATTTCATTCATTTTAAATAATCCCCATTTAATTAAATTGAACCGCAAGTTCATTTCGTACGAGTCTGTTTCACGTTGCTAAATTTTGCTGTGATCTAAAAGGTAGAAGATCATAAAAGTCACATCTAAATGACCCGCCATCAAATGTCATTCTGTCCTTATGGTCTCAGATCATAAAACTCCTTCGATGCAATAAATTAAAGTGAAATGAGGAGACAAAACGAGCATCAATTACAGGCGTTAGATTTGAGCTGCATATTTTTGTCTTCACTTAAAACACCATTTAAAAAGTAATAATACATTTAGCTGCAAGCAGCAGTTATCAGGACCAAGCACAGCAGAAGCAAACAACGAAGCAAGCAGCAGATCATCTGCAAAAATTTGTAAAGTCATTTGGCCTGTCCTCTATCTGTATGCCAAATTTCATAACCATTTTCATAACCGTTATATGGGCTGCCATAGACTCCAGAGCAGAAGCAGAAGAAGAGTCGGTGGTACTAGAGGGTTTGAATGACTGACCACAAAACTGAGCAAAATTAAGATGGAGAAGAAGAAAACCAAAAGATACACTCAGAGCTTGACTTTGAAAACATCCTTTAGTATTCCTGAAAGAACATTGGAGCACCGTGCGAACTCCATCTTCTGATACTGCGGTCGTATATATCAGCCGGGAACATTGCGTCAACACTTTCAGAGGCTCCCGAGGCCTAAACAAAGAGTTTCGAGCGGTTTGGGTTGTGTTATAACAGGTAATTCTGCAGCGACAGACAGATTGAGAGATGAATGTAGAAGGTGAAAGGCTAAAAAAAAACATCTCATAAAAAAAGAGGCTAGTCTAGACGTGTTTGTCTGAACCTAGTTTTAACGTCGTTACACAACTCACATCTGCGTCCTAAACAAGCATTCAGTTGAGTGGAGAACTAACCATCAATCGCAATGTTGAAGAAACTCTGAAATCGGCTACTCAATTTACCTACAGTCTGTTTATCTACAGTCTGAAAAAACAATGAGCTTTCATTTTGGATGACAGCAACACAGATTTACACCAAATCTAATAAAACAAGAAAAACAAAAGCCAGAATGGCAGTACATAAAGATTACATAAAGTGCGGCGTCTACTGGGAACGCCATTGAATGACTCAAATTAATCAGAGTTTCCTTTAATTAGTTCATTGATATGAAGCAAATTGTTTTTCTAAAGTGAATCATTCTAGTCGAAAGCCTCTCTCAAATATCTGTCTCAACTTGTCAAGGCCGCATGCTATTAAATCCAAGAAAACATGGCATTTTGTCACACTACGGCCCGGTTTATACTTGGTATTAGATGCATTTTGGTGTAGACATATTTTACGAGGGAGACACATTTCTCTTTTGTCCACTTTCAACCACTTCTGTCCTGATTTCTTTGAGGGGAGGGTCAATGGGCAGGTAAATGTATGGGTTTTTTCAGATCTTTCAATCTAATGGACAAGATAAGCTCACGCTATTTACATATGACCGTGACTGGAGACGAAGGAAACACTGAGAAAACATACTTTCGTTTCTGCTCCGACAGCCGAACGCTGAGTGTGTGTGAGTGTGTGTTAGAAAGCAGAAATGGTGAGAGAACATTGTGATTGGGACGTTTTTTGTTTTCAAACTACAAAGTTTAAATCCAGTCTGGCTGATGTTTACGCGTTAGGTTAGCGTTAGGTCAGTACGCTCCCTGTTTACACCTGTATTTAGCCTCATCCACTTGTGATCCGATCAACCAAAAGGCATCTTAAAGGGTTAGTTCAGCAAAAAAATGGAAATTATTTCCTCAAGTAGGGGTGGGAATCACAGGGTGCCTCACGATACGATACACGGCTCACAATACCAATAAACCATGATACAGTTAATTCTGCGATTAACAATCCTATAAAGATACATCGATATCTAACTATGAAAAGATTAAGTGCAGGTTTTCCAGACTTTGGACTTAAACATGGCTGGGGCATCTGTTATTTCACTCATAACTGATGTCCGCCATCCCTTTTTTTCTTAGCCTAGTTAACTTATGTTCACGTTTCCCCTCATTCACATGTTGAGCGAAGCCATGAAGTAGCGACACTGGAAGCAGGGAAATCTATTTAAAGCGACTTATGTTATTAAATAAAATATCGATAATTGGCGCCGTATCGACTCTCATATCGCACGGAGAAGGCCAATGATATTTCGCTGTATCAATATATTCTCCCACCCTTACGCCCAAGTCACCCTAGGTGTATATGACTTTCTTGTTTCAGCCATAAATAATCTGAGTTTAATTAAAAAACTATCCTGGCTCTTCCCAGTTTATTCATAGTTTTCAGTCATGTGATTGTCGCGGAGCCTTGGAGGGCAAAACCTCCACAGAACAAACCTGTCAGATTTCCATCCTAAAACAACAACATGTGAACAAGATGCACGTTTTGGGCACTTATGATCCATATACAGCTCCTGCTGCAGGATTTCAATCACTAAAAACAGTGAAAAACACTATAGTGTGAGTTGCACTAATAAGGATTAAAATAAGCAAAGTTTAACGCTAATCTAGGATTTGTTGATATAGGTTATTTTAATTCGAGTTGTTGCACCACTTGATCTCAAACACAGATTAATTACGCAGTAAACCTGTTATTGAGCTGATCAAGCAGCAGACGGAGGGTGAACCGACGGCAGGCTAAAGAATCTGCATTAGCGCAACCAACCTTTAAAGTGCCCTGTACTAAAACAGTGATATTAAAACATCATATTCAGCTTACACCTTTTTGACGATCCGTATTATGTACATGTTTTGTTTATAGTGGGTTTCGATGGGGAGAACACTAGTGGCCTACAAAGCTGGTTTCAGTTGCTACCCAGGTAAGTTTGAGATTAGTTTGAGCAAACTCTGGTTTTTCGGGCTCAAGAAGGTGGATTGGTTTTTGCGGTGTTCATCACCATGGTATCTTACACTGGGTTAGAGATCGCAAACCCAAACTGGACCAATCAGCTGCAAGTATAGAAGCATTAAAGCCACACCCCCTGTATCTCTCATTACAAATTTGCAGTTTATAGTGAAAAGAAAAAAAAACACAATTGCTCATCCTTTGGTGCTAATTCTTTATTTTTAATTAATATAATATATTCATATAATTATATTAATTGACAAGTAGCCAAATATTAATATAAATATAAAACATGCATTCATAATTCTTTTAAACGTGTATTCATTTGAGCTCTTTGTGAAGCTATAATTATTAGGCATATGTCTTTAATTCACATGCACTGATATAGTCAGATAATCTTTCAGCGCCTTCTCAAACTTTCACTGCAGTCACAGTTTATTCCTGCTTTGTAAACACATTTAATTTCATGATAATTTTCAGAAGGATCTCTCAATCTTCAGAAGAGAAGTGAATCAAACACACACTGTGATTGGCTGTTTGCCGCACGCGCTTCAGTGTTAATCACAAACTCTGGATTAAACCCGAGTTGACAGAGAAAGTTTATACCAAGCTTTGAGAAACCACTGAACTTGATCTAAACCAGGTTGGATTGATCTGGATTTGTCAACTCTAAACCTACTCTGAAACTCAGAGTTTGTTCAGCTAGCTTCATGCAACAGGCCTCAGAAGTGTTCCCAGATAAGTGTGCCATCAGACGTTCAGCCAACGGTGATTATTGTTTATAAAGTTATTCATATTGTTATGGATGCACTTTTTTGGCCTTCAAAATTCAAGGTTCCCATTATTCAGTTTTCACGTGTCGTCACGCCCACATGGAGGGCAAAACAAGGCTTTCATCCATTGCCCGTCTTTTACCAGGTTTATATTCTGTATTAATGCAGTAAGACAGTGATATTACAAGGCCAAATTCAATATAGACCTTACTGATTATGAATAATGGGAACCTTGAATGGCCAAAAAAGTCCATCCGTCTTAACTGTAACCCAATAAAGATAATAAAAGCCTTCTGAAGCAAAGCCATGCATTTTTCTAGGAAAAAAATATCCATATTTATAACGTTATAAACAATAATCACCGTCTTCCAGTAAGGGTAATAAATGAGTCTAGTTCCGGTGGATGCGTGACCTCTGACCCAACGCATGACGCAGGAGCTTAAGTTTAGATGAGTAGACACCTCTCGCGGTTCAAACTAATGACAAACTCAAGATCCTTTAGGGTTCAATTCTCACTATTAACTAGTTGCTTATTAGCATGCATATTACTAGGATTTGGGCTGTTTATTAGTACTTATAAAGCACATATTAAGGTCTTATTCTGCATGAACATATTCTACATCCCTTAATCCTACTTAATAGCTATAAACACTACCTTAAGCAGTGAATTAGGAGCTTGAGGAAAAAGTCATAGTTCAGTGAATGTCTTCCTCATACTAGTGTTACCAACACTTATCTTTAACAATTCTGGTTTTAGACTTCTAATTCGCGACCTGTTTAGTTTTGCTTCATCCTATGCTCTTCCGCGTTCATCAATACATCATTCGTCGGGTCAGAGGTCAATCTTCGGCTGAAACTCGACTCACATACGGCTGTTAACGGAAGCCAGTGATTAGTTTATAAAGTTTTAAATATGGCTATTTTTCTCCCAAAAGCAGGCCTTTATTAACCTACTGGAGCCGTATGCATTACTTTTATGATGGATGGATGCACTTTTTGGGGCTTTAACCATTCACTCCCATTATAAAGCTTGGAAGAGCCATAAAAATTAAGTCATATACACCTAGGATAGCTTGAGGGGGAGAATTCATGGGATGATTTTTGGGTGAACTAACCTTTTAACACAAGGTGTAAACAGGGCCTAAATGGCTACTTGTTGGGGGAAAAGAAACATTACTGGTTAACTTTTAATATTCTGAAACAATTAGCAGTCTTATTTAATCTAATAAGCTCCAATAACAGCAAACATGGCATGAACATTTGTAGTTTTATTGAAACTTAACACACAGACCAAACAAAAGACGAACAGAAATGAAGAAAACAGAACAGCTACAAACACATCTTGTATTTTTCAGAAGCAAACTCACCTCTTAGTGTCACTGTACACAAATACAAACCGATAGGTAAAATTACACTCACTGTACAATCCAAACTTATTCTCTCGCACTCAGTGACCCCTTATGGAATATAAAAAGGTTCCCTTCAGTCAATCATACAGTATTTCTGAGAGGTCAAATAACAGAACTGGGCCACACTGCCGCCCACTGGTCAGGACGAGTAGTACATTTACTCTCAAAATTAGCATTGTTGCGCTTGAACCAACACACACACACACACACACACACACGAATGAACTCAGCTTCACATACTACATGAGTTCAGCAAGTTCAGGGTCCATTAAGAGCTGCAGGAGAGCCATTTGAGACTAATGTGCCAATCTAATAACGGTCTAGTATGTGTTGGGAAGAGGACTACGATGAACAGTTTCACAGCCACAGAAATCAGGAAATGCATTGGGGAAGAGAGACGTTTATGGGTATTTAGACGCAGTATCTTTCAGCACAGGCTGGTTTAAAATGCGAACGACCTGAAACTCCAGCCATCGCTATCATCACTGTAATGCAGCGATCTAAGACTTTAAAAACAACAAACCAGAAGGACCTCAACGAGTCTGAAGTGTTTTCAAACCAATTTGTTTGTACTGGCAGGATACGGTTGGTGCAAACCAATTGACAAGGTACAAAAGGCATGTTAGTGTCTCTTTAATATCTAAATTCAATGCATTGGCCCTATCAATTTGTCAATCACTAAACCTCTACCACATCCAGTAGACCAACATTAGTTGAGGATGTTGATTTGGATTGACAAACTAAGGGTTTGTCAGCTCTTTAATTAACAAAACATGTTTTTTTTTGCTCTAACCTTCAGCTATGCACAACCTATAACCAACTGTTTTGGTAAAATCCAATCATAACACGTCTAAGCACAGTAGTTCCTCCTCTAAATCTTACGCAAACACATTCGAGCTTCCAGACGCCAGTCTTAAAACAGCTTGACATGGTAAGTTTGCTGCAAACAACGAGGGAGATTTCACTACAGGCAAAAGCATCGGTCCTAAAGCAGGAAACTTACCAGTCGGCTGTTTTTATAATGCTAGAATTCTTAGTAAGATGTCAGAGTTTCATGCGATTGATCAGTCTAAGTGTCATTTGTCAAGCAGAGATTCGTTATCATGATCCACAGAGTCTTAGTTATCGTTCTGGACTTATGAAATGAAACTTCAATTGTGCATTGAGGGTCGGAGGATCTACTCTATATCTCATGGTGAGCATGCATGTGTGTCCGAGTCTGTGGCGTTTAAGAGTGGTCTCCGTTGGCGCTGTCTCCGTCGTCCTCTCCTTCCTCCTGCTCGCCCTCCTCTTCCTCCTCATCATCCTCCCTTCCTCGACTCTTGATCTGCACAAACCGGAAACGACGAGTGAATACGAGCGAGGCGATATGGGATTTCTCACTGTTCATTCTCTTTCTCTCACCTCCTCTTCCTCCAGCAGATCTCCCTCGTCCTCGTAGTCATTCATCTCCGAGCTCTCGCGCTCCTTCTTCCCGCTGGAGTGCTGCGGCGACACCTCCTCTGGCTTGGCGCCCTTCACATCTGTGCACAGAAATAATCAGGGACTGTGTGAATATAACCAGGTCTTGTGCAATCCCTGCTGGTGTCATTAGAAGCGAGTAGATTTGACACGAACCTGATTTCTTGCTGTGGTCTCGCTCCATGCGCTCCAGGCTCTCCAGCAGGTAGTCCACTTTGTGTTTAATCTGAGTCAGTTCCTTCTTGATGGTCTGTAGATCATCAGCTCTCACTGCGCGCACACACACACACACACACACACACACACACACACACAGGCTTATTAGCCTAAATGCACATTTTTGCTCACCAAAGCTGCATTTATTTGATTAAAAATACAGTAAAAACTGTAATATTGTGAAATACACCAATAAGGCATAACATTATGATCCTAATATTCTGTTGGTCCCCCTTTTTCTGCCAAAACAGCCCTGACCCATCGAGGCATGTACTCCACTAGACCCCTGAAGGTGTGCTGTGGTATCTGGCACCAAGATGTTAGCAGCAGATCCTTTAAGACCTGTAAGTTGCAAGGTGGGGCCTCCATGGAACGGACTTGTTTGTTCAGCACATCCCACAGATGCTCGATTGGTTTGAGATCTGGGGAATTTGGAGGCCAAGTCAACACCTCAAACCCGTTGTTGTGTTTCTCAAACCATTCCTGAAACATTTGTGCTTTGTGTCAGGAACATTTTCCTGCTGGAAGAGCCACAGCCACCAGGGAATGCCGTTTCCATGAAAGAACCAGCATTAACTTCCTGAGAAAAACGAGCTCCCGTAGCTCGTCTGTTTGATCGGACCACACGGGCCAGCCTTCGCTCCCCTCGTGCATCAATGAGCCTGAGCCACCCATGACCCTGTGGCCGGTTCTCCACTGTTCCTTCCTTGGAGCACTTTTGATAGATCCTGACCACTGCAGACCGGGAACACCCCACAGCCGTCTAGCCATCACAATCTGGCCCTTGTCAAACACACTCAAATCCTCACGCTTGCCCATTTTTCCCGCTTCTAACACATCAACTTTAAGGACAAAATGTTCACTTGCTGCCTAATATATCCCACCCACTAACAGGAGATGAGGTAATCAGTGTTATTCACTTCACCTGGCAGTGGTCATAATGTTATGCCTGATTGGTGTATATACACGCACACATTTAGTAGTATTTAAATTAGAATAAAAGAAAGAGGCATGAGAAAGCGCTCACTGGTGCGGGAGGTGCGCTGGCTGCTCTTGGAGGAGAAGCTGCTCTTGGTCCTGCGGCTCCCGCCGCTCACGCTCACACGCGCGCGCTTGGACGGGATCACCGCTCGCGACAGCGGTGGAGGAGGGGCGGGGGACGCGGGACGGGTACGAGTACATCCTGAAATCACACACGCTCAGATTAACACACACGTCCTGGGAATCGAATCCGAGTTCAGACAGACATTCAAAGCCTTTAATGAATGATAAAAAAGCTTTTGATCAGTTTAAATGTGAGCGAATCTTTCAAGAGCGAGCGCTCACCTGTCATAGTAATCTCTCTGAAAGTCATAGTCCAGATCAAACGAAGAACTGCGGGAGGAGAACTCATATAATTCATAAGAACTCATATAATTCAATTAAATAACTATATAAAAAAAAAGAAGAAGAATATAAAATGCAAACCTGTACATATCTCCTGCAGAGCGTTTAATAGTCTTTGACCGATGAGGCTTTGGCTCACCAGCCAGATTAATATCTGAAAAAACAGAAAGATTGAACTTCAACAAAACTGACACGTGGCCTAGTGTTCACGAGACAAGTCGCTTCGGATGAAAGCGTCTGCTAAATGAATCAATGCAACATGAGGTGCTCATGCATGTAGACATTTAGCAGGCATGTAAAACATTATCTTGCAATGGTTAGACTTGGTTAAGCAGAATGATAATGGGACCTATCATGCCCATTTTTACAAGATGTAATACAAGTCTCAGACGTCTGAAGTTTCAAAATACCCCACAGATCATGTTATAAATGCCCATTTTTGAGTGGAAGGAAAAACATGCTGTTTTTGTGCATGTATCTTTAAATGCAAATGAGCTGCTGATCCCCGCCCCCTAAAGTAGAAGAGGGCGGAGCCTGTACAGCTCATGCCTCAGAAACTAAACTAAAGCATCTGTTTGGTTTTGATGATCATCTCTATCGCGCTCACGCTACATTGAGTTCTTCATCATCATGAAAGTTCATGATCTGCATACGTTTTAAAGCTTTATGAGTCTTTTGATATATGGTTTTCTGAGCGCACACGCACAGAAAGCTGGAATGCGAGTACTAAACTAAGTTCTCTTTCACGTCTTATTGCGCTTAAACGGTCAAACACACAAAGTTCACAAACACAGTCGGTTATGTCTGTGAATGTCAACAGCAGGGAAAGAAATCACGTGTGTGTGTATTAGATCTGTGTATTAGAGAAAGCAGCGGAATATACAGTATATTCTGTTAAAATTAATCAAACGACAACAGAAAATCACTCACTGCTCGTCACTGAATAACTTTAGTAGCTTAAATAAGAATACATATCTACATATCGCTGCTGTTAAATGCACTGGTGAGGAGATAAACATGGCCAACTGTGTACAGCTCGCTGTGGGCGGGGTCTATGCTATTAGGGCGGAGTCTGTCAGCAGTCATGGGCGGAGCCTAAGCAAATGAGGCGTCACATTGCACAGAAACGGTGAACGCTAATTCTGAGACACTGCTTATGACTTACAGGGGTTAAAAAAGTAGGAGCAGGTGGATTTTTATCATTAAAGGGTGGTTGTGTACACACACTGCCGACACACAATTATGTTTAAACACCATGTAAAAGTGAATTTTGCATTTGTTTTTAAATAAGAGGGATCAGAAAAATGGCATGTTGCTTTTATTTACTACAATTATTGTAAATTGCTCTGTCCATAGCTTCCACCCCAAAATTAAACAAAAAAGTAAATATATTTTGCATGCATAAAGCCTATTCTAAAGCAATTATGATTTTGCATTGACAATATTAATTAACATAATAAAAAAAAAATGTTTTACATTTTACTAACGAGAACTCGGATGGACGCATGCTAAATTATCATGAAAATGTCAATGCAAAAACGTAATGTTCCTAAAATTAAGCTTTACTTTAAACAAAATATAGTTCTTATTCTTTTGATTTGTTTAGTGGCTTTTTTTGGTGAAGTTTACAGAAGACTTGGGAAGAACGGGGAAATACTGAAATCTCAAACACTTGCCAAATTCACATTTAAATGACATATTTCAAATCAGCAACTAAGTGTACGCTTATATGAGACTGTTTATGTCAGATTTAGTTGCTGATTTGAAATATACTTACCGAGCACCTGTCCGACGATCATCCTCCCATCTTCACCAGCGACCGCCGTCCTGGCGTTCCTCTCGTTGGCGTACTGGACGAACGCGAAGCCTTTGTGCACGGAGCAGCCCACGATCTTCCCGTACTTACTGAAGATGGCTTCCACGTCAGCCTTGGTCACCAGCATGGTGTTGAGGTTCCCGATGAAGACCCGGGAGTTCAGCGAACGCGGATCCGTCTTGTTGGTGACGTTACTGGCCATCAGGCTGCTGGTTGTGGGGGAATGTCTGGACGAACAGAGAGGAGTGGAAGAGGTGCAGAAGATTGACAAAGACAGGAAAGAAAAACGAGAAATTAGCTTGTCCATAACAACACTAACGGCCTCAGTGCCTATTTCCATCCAAAGCTACGAATTTAAATTGGAATCTCGCATAAAACGCTTTCCATCCCATGCGTTCAAGAGATGTTTGGGAACGCAACCGTGTGAGACAGTTCTGAGAAGGAATTAAACCCAAATCTTTGATGACAGACTTTAGCTCAGAGATTCCAGAATGACGGAAGGGCCGTTTAACACGACACAGTTTTCAACGAAAAACTTGCCCTTCATTTATACGATAATGCCATTTTGAAAGCCTGAAAACGCAATTTTTGGAAAACTGCGCATTATCTTAGTCTATAGGCGCGTATTGCACAAAGTGACATCGCCATCTACTGGCCTGGCAGCAGAATACAGCGTTTCTGGTAATTTTCGTAGATCCGTGTGAACGGGGATCGTTTTGACAACGTTGTCATTTGCACAAGAAAAACGCAAAGGAAGAACTTTTCCGTTTTTAGTCAATCGTTGTCGTTTAAACATACTCTCAAACTACATTTGAGATACTGTGCAATGAGATTGATCTGCTGGTTAGTCCACTTATGCAATCACATGATCTGTTGAGGAAGACACCTTTTTTGTAGCACATTTGGGAATTTATTTAGTATGTCTGTTTCCATAACATCTTATCGGAAGCAAAAAATTTAATAAAGTGCATATATTTTATGCGCATTTTACGATTATACGAGTATTTTTTTATGCAATATCCAAAAATATGTGGATGGAAACTAGTGAGAGAGACCAGATCAGTTCTGGAAAGTCAACATGAACCAGCATTCCCAACCCATTTTACTTCGATAATAACATGCACTGATAAATGGCTCAAAATAAGAGCAGAAACTTGTTATTATTGAGTAAATGGGTCTATTTTGGTTTCACATTGACTTTTTACAGATTAAAACAGAACCACATGAAGATTACAGTACAGATCTATACACATTTCCAATTAGTCCAATATGAGCATTACCAGAAAACAAGACATTTGGTGTCAGAAACATTTTCAATACAATTTGTAACAATCCAGATAAAATGTTTAAGCATCATAATTTACATTAGTTATATCAACTGGTATGTTTAAAATCAGAGCCACAGCAATCATATATGAAGCTATAATGAGCTTAGGTATACATTTGAAATCAGATTCACATATAAACTAGAAGGGCGTATATGTTGTGGTTTATACAGTTTATTGGGTGATGGTGTTCATATCTGCGCACACACCAGGCCTGGGCGGGAGATGTACGGGCCGTTGAGATATTGCATGCAAACTAAAAGTGCAGAAGTGAAACTAAATGTCCACCGCATTAGTTAAATAGAGGTGTTGTATAACTGCTTTGCTTTGCTTATGGGTTTAATGAAGAGTACAATGCATGGAAATGCACTTAAAATGTATCTGGCTTTGTGAAGTACTATGTGTGTGGATCATTTCCTGTGCTTAGGACACGTTTGAGGATATCTTTGGATGCTTAGACCGCCACATAACGTGCACATTGAGATATTTAAGTGTGCTGAGGGGGAAGTTGGGGGTTGAATAGTCAGAACTCACTCCATTCTGTCTGTAATTCAGGTCGAGTCGTCTGTCTGCCTGATTCTGTTGGAGAGAAGAGGGTCGTTATTGGACACCGTTGAGCTGCTGCTCAGCAGTGCATTGTGGGTGAAGGTCGTACTGTGTGGGTGGGTGATGTAACCCACCGCACTTTAACAGACGTCACACCAATTTAAACACTTTTTCAAGGTCAAACAGGCAGTCTAGTGTTCGGCTGCTGCCACCCAGTGGTTTGTGCTCAAAACTTGATTCAAAGAAAGTGAAATCCACACAGATATGCCAAGTGAAACAGAACAGCCATGTCACCATAATATTGTTTAAACCCACTCAATATCACATGATCCTAAACTAAAACCCTTTTAAGTTAGGGGAGAAATCGAGAGTGACGTCAAATCGAGTGACGTTTCTCAGCCACGTGATGAAATGCCGGATCAAATCCTTTGCTAATGAAAGAACCCTTTGAAACGGCCGCCAAAGAAGATTAAAAAGGTCCATCGAGTGAAGCCTTCGGCGCAGCTTAAGACACACAATTAATCTGTATTACAGCCCACTGAACAAAAAGAGATGAATATCAGTGTGTCTGGAGGAAACTTCGGTCTTATAGAGATGAAAGTTTAAGGCCAATTACAAAGAGAGTCAGAGGTCTGTGCAAATGAAAAACTCAATCTCCTCAAGCTCTCCATAATAGATAGTCGGACAATAAACATGAAATTTGGAAAATTAGGACCTATAATTAGTAATAACCTTACTGTAGGAATACGCCCTTGTGTTTCCTCAAGGACGTTGAGAATGAATACCATTTACACAATATCAATGTATCATTTGTACAGAGTTACTCTATAAAATCAACACTAAAATGGGCTAAAGACAACATTGTTTTCCCAAAGGTTAAATAGCACAGCATTACTGGTTAAAGTCAAGTAACCATTGTTTTAAACCCTTGCCAAATGAATATCCAATGGTGTAAATGTGTTTCTTTTTTAATAATTTGATTGAAACCAATGCGTTTTAAATGTGAACTTTAGATATTGTTCGTGAAGCTTGTCTACAACAATCTATCATGGCAGCCGACATGCTGAAGACTCGTCTTTTAATGTTTAAATGGCGTGAAATGAAGACCAAGTACACGTAAACTTGTAATTGTAAGACCTCTGTGTCAAAGGCTGGGATTCTCTCTGGGAGTGGCTCAGGAAAATGTTTTGATTAGTGTTTTGCTAGTGTGTTTGCTTAAGCTAATTCAGACATATCTCTGATTACACTGCATAAACAAAAAGTCTATAACACTTTTTATATTAAGTATTTCTTAACTCTATGGCAGTTTTAAAGGTGACGAAAGCAGGTAAAGACTGCACACAACAAACGGGAGTCTAGTCTGCACACTTTTCAGGAAGATTGGTGCGGAAGTGGAGAATAAAAGTAAAACCAACTTACTGATTGACGTGGGTCAAAAAAGCAGCCTCAAAAACTACAAAAAAAGCAAAATGAATAAAATCAGAAATGAACATCTGAGATCTGAGTCCCTTTTAACTCACTAAAGAAGGGAAACATTTTTTTTTGTTTCTTGCAACCAATTGAGTGCACTAGACCTGAAGTTTACATGATAGGGATACTCATGACAAATTTGGTGTAAAATTTCAACTTGATTATAAAAAGTGTGACCGTCATGAATTATGTTGTTTACAAAGACATAATCAGTCTAGACCAGGGTTTCCCAAAGTGTGTTGCAAGTTCTGTGGAAAATACAGTAAAGCATTGCAATGCAACGACACTGCCATTCCCATTTTAATCCACACAAGTGTTGTTTAAAAAAATGGGATTGATCCAGTTACATTGCTACACTTGTTTCTAGTGTAAACGCATAAACAGGTTCAATTACAATGTGTAAACAATGTTCATAATTCCTCCTCCCACATTGCAAAATATATAAAAATGATTCACTGTATTCTTGCGTAATCCTAAAACACTATTTGAGATCATAAAATGTACCAAATGTAATGGAACTAATTATTCTTATTTAGTATTTTAGTCTTATTTTCAGCTCAAATCAACATGCATTTACTAAATATGTAAAATTATGCATTTTTTCTTGTTTTCTGGGTAAACAAAATCAAAACGAAGTGAGTTTTGCTTAAAACGAGCCAAATTATCTGACAATGGGGTATGAAACAAGAATATTTTTCTTACCCTATTGGCAGATAATTCAGCTTGTTTTAAGCAAAAACTCAATTAATTTTGTTTTCCAGAAAACAAGTACCTTATGTAATTTTTAGATATTTAGTAAAATAATCTTTATTTAAGAATTCTTTGGCATTTGGGCTGGAAACAAGACTAAAATACTAAATAAGAAAATACTTTTTTGCAGTGAGTGATGAACAGGCTGGTCATTCATACCCAATATCTTGGGGTGTGTATGATTATCATGTCTGGGAAACTCTGATCTACACATACAGATAAAAACAAATCCACAAACTGGTTTTTAACTGGAATATGATGCTGATGTGTGCCTAGTGGGGAACTGTGTGGGGAAACATGATTTGGTGCATATACTCATATAAAAGATACCAAACACAAAAGACCTATACTCAAGCACAGAAAGAAGACAGCACAATTAAAAGCACTTTCAAATGTGATACTGCATTGAAAATATTGTATGAATATGCAAGTGTGTGTGTGGGGCGGGGACATAAATGTAATTTTCATATGAAGACAGTCTACAAGAACTCTTGGATTCAACTACACACAAATATCATCTGATGTAATATCCAATTGAATCAATGCAGCATGAGGCAGTTGAGCACATGAGCGAAGGCTGTTCTTGGCACACTTCTTGACACATTTATTAAATAGTAATGCAACCAGCTCAATTTAACATTCTTGATGTACTTTTAATGGAAAGATTGACCGTTTACATGATTTTTGCATAGACCTGGTATGCAAATGTAAAAAATGTTAAGTGGTCCATGCGTTAAAGATTATTGCATGAGACAGAAAACGTGTTTTCTCAGTCCATTAAAAGTGTTGGAACCATTCAAAACCTGCAAAAACGTCGCCTGAAAATGCAATCTGGAACGCAACGACCCTCAAAAATAGGTGCAAAAATAACGCCCAAATAACCGCATGCTCAGTCCAAATGTCTACAGCTGAATAAAAAGTCTACTCATGTTGGGGAAAACAGTCTGTCATCTTAAAAAGGGACTTAAAACGCGTTTATATTCTGAATGCCGGACATGGAGGGAAAAGCGACCCCATCTTGAAAACACAACCACCGGTCCATGAGACATTCCCTCCACAATAACTTCAAAAAACAAATAAACCAGCTGCTCTAGCAGTAGTCCTGCAAAAAATGGGGTGAAAAATAACTCCTACTTTGAAAAATAAAAATAAAATGGTGCGGTCCTCTCAAAGCATACATGTGTTTTTTTCACTGCTCTACCACGGCATCACAAAATGTACGCCACCAAAGCCAAGCAGAAAATGACCAGAAAAATGCATTAAAAATTAAAAATAAAAAACACAAAAATTCTCCAAAGATAGTTCAAAGTCAAAAATAAAAAGTGACAAAAATCTCTCGAATCAAAATACTCACCGGGAGTTTAAGACTAAAAATGATTAAAATTCGGTGCTGTACTGTTTTGTGGATACAGTCCGTACCAGCTCGTTCAGTAGACACCGACCAACAGACGAGTGCACAAAATGGCGTCGAGCAAATGCGCACTGAAAACAAGCCCCGCCCCCGCTCTGCAAAGCTGCGTGTCATTGGCTGCTTTTCAACGCGCCGAAGAAACAGGCGACGGTGATTGGTGGATTTACGCGTCCGTCTCTTGTACGGGTTTCTTTTTAAATAAAGAGCACGTTTGATTGGTGGATGCGGGGTTTGGTAAACAGCAGCATCCTCCCTCGGAGCAGTAATCGCTTCACAGGAGCTGTTCATCTCATGGTCGTTAAATGTGAAATTATGTTCTTCACAAAACAAAAATACAATGTACACTGCAAAAAAAAAAAAAAAGTGTTTCCAGTTCAAATACCTAAAGAAAAATATTAAAACAAGATGCTGGATAAGTAAAATTATATTTTGTAAGTTAAAAATTGAGTTTGGGACAGAAACAAGACAAGATTTCAAACAAGATGATATTTAAGGATTAACCATGATCATAATATCTTAATATTTAAATAGCACTAGTGACTCAATATATTGTTGTCAACATTGTTTTAAATCCTTGCCAAATGAATATCCAATGGTGTAAATGTTTTTTTTTTTTTTTTTAATAATTTGATTGAAACACACCATTAATCTGTATTACAGCCCACTGAACAAAAAGAGATGAATATCAGTGTGTCTGGAGGAAACTTCGGTCTTATTGAGATGAAAGTTTAAGGCCTATTACAAAGAGAGTCAGAGGTCTGTGCAAATGAAAAACTCAATCTCCTCAAGCTCTCCATAATAGTCGGACAATAAACATGAAATTTGGGAAATTAGGACCTATAATTGGTAATAACCTTACTGTAGGAATACGCCCTTGTGTTTCCTCAAGGACGTTGAGAATGAATACCATTTACAAGATCTCCATATAACATTTGTACAGAGTTACTCTATAAAATCAACACTAAAATGGTCTAAAAACAACATTGTTTTCCCAAAGGTTAAATAGCTCAGCATTACTGGTTAAAGTCAAGTAACCATTGTTTTAAACCCTTGCCAAATGAATATCCAATTGTGTAAATGTGTTTCTTTTTAATAATTTGATTGAAACCAATGCGTTTTAAATGTGAATTTTAGATATTGTTCGTGAAGCTTGTCTACAACAATCTATCATGGCAGCCGCCATGCTGAAGACTCGTCTTTTAATGTTTAAATGGCGTGAAATGAAGACCAAGTACACGTAAACTTGTAATTGTAAGAGCTCTGTGTCAAAGGCTGGGATTCTCTCTGGGAGTGGCTCAGGAAAATGTTTTGATTAGTGTTCTGCTAGTGTGTTTGCTTAAGCTAATTCAGACTATAAACATATCTCTGTGGTTACTACTTTTAAAAAAGTGCTAGTCTATAACACTATTAAGTATTTATTAACTCTATGGCAGTTTTAAAGGTGATGGAAGCAGGTAAAGACTGCACACAACAAACTGGAGGTTGCACACTTTTCAGGAAGATTGGTGTGGAAGTAAAGTAAAACCAACTTTTGGGACAGAAACAAACAAGACACAAGATTTCAGTCAGAAACAAGATTATTTTTGGCAGATAGTTTTGCTTGTTTTAAACAAAAACTCCCTTCATTTTGATTTTCTTTTCCAGAAAGTAAGACAAAAATAACTTATCCCATTGTACTTATTAGTAAATGCATCTTGATTAAGAACTTTTATATATTTAGACTGGAAGCAATCAAAAAATATTAAATAAGAAAAACATTTTTTGACAAAGCTATTTCTATTACAGTAAAACGTGGTAAATTATTGTAAACAAACAAAGAAATGTTCTGAAACACTTGCAAACTCTTTATTGATTTTTGTAGTGAGAATAACTGTAGTAATTATGGCATTTGATATTGAACAGGTTCAAGCATCAGTAAACCATTAGCACCATGGTTGTCGTAAAAAAATGTAACTTAACAAAATGTGTATTCTTTCTAATCGAGATATGCTAAATCGCTAATCAAGCAATATTATGAATATCTGAAATTCAGAATCATTACAGGAAACTAAGAATGCTAAAAGACAGTTCACTGCTACACCACTGTACCGTTAACGTACTATAACATGTAAACAAAGTAGTAGCAATGCAAAAGAAATCACAGAAAAAAGATGGTATTTCAAATTTTGTTTCCATAATCTAAAATATTAAGGGAAACAGGCAAGACTTTTGAAGGAAGGAGGATTGGAGTTCATCACTTCAGCCGTCGGGAGTGACAACCTGCAACAAACAATCCTTATGTGACTATTTTTAATTTTACCTGAATGCAACTTGGCAACAAATATAATACCTCTCTTGTCGGAAGTCTTGCTGCGCTGTCGTGGAAGAGTGAAGTCAAAGTGGAAAGACGATGACGATTCAGGAGTCTTCAAAACCTCCTCAAGTTTCGCCTGCTCCTGATTCTCCTGACAATGAAAATCATATATCATTAGCCTCCTTATTATTCTCTCTCCAAAATACATATCTGTAAAAGCAGTATTTGTGAATCAGAGCCCTTTACTCACATCAGATGGGCTTTGTTTGAGTCTGGTTTTGAGTTTAGGTGTGTTTGGGCTGTCCTTCTCCCTCTCTTTCTCCTTCTCTTTCTCCCTCTGTTGAAGGACAGCACTGCGAGTGGCTCTGTACTCCAGAGCGAAGTCACTGACGGTCTTACAAAACGCCTCTGCGCTCGTCTCTCTCACCATGGAGCGCGAGTAACCGAGGAAGAGCAGGAACGAGTGGAATCTGGGAGAAAGGAGAAATGAACCTGAAGACTTTGTTTGCATTGTCAGAGGAAGTTTGAGAAATGGATTTAAACGCTAACCTTATTTGTAGCTGAAAGCATATTTAATGAATTAGCTATGCCAGTGAAGATTTTTGACAAACTGGACTGAATTAATGTTACATGCTTGAAATTTCAGACATTTCAAGAACATGGCTAATATACACCAATCAGGCATAACATTATGACCACTGACAGGTGACGTGAATAACACTGATTATCTCTTCATCACGGCTCCTGTTAGTGGGTGGGATATATTAGGCAGCAAATTAATATTTTGTCCTCAAAGTTGATGTGTTGGAAGCAGGAAAAATGGGCAAGCGTAAGGATTTGAGCGATTTTGACAAGGGCCAAAATGTGATGGCTAGACGACTGGGTCAAAGCATCTCCACCTTCAAGGACTGCAGTGGTCAGGATCTATCAAAAGTGCTCCAAGGAAGGTACAGTGGAGAACCAGCCACAGGGTCATGGGCGGCTCAGGCTCATTGATGCACGTGTGGAGCGAAGGCTGGCCCGTGTGGTCCGTTCAAACAGACGAGCTACTGGAGCTCAAACTGCTCAAGAAGTTAATGCTGGTTCTGATCGAAAGGTGTCAGAATACACAGTGATCGCAGTTTGTTGTGTGTATGGGCGGCATAGCCGCTGACCCTGACCCGTCGAAAGCACCAACAGTGGCACGTGAGCATCAGAACTGGACCACGGAGCAATGGAAGAAGGTGGCCTGGTCTGAGGAATCACATGTTCTTTTACATCACGTGGATGGCCGGGTGTGTGTGCGTGGCTTACCTGGGGAACACATGGCCCCAGGATGCACTATGGGAAGAAGGCGAGCCGGCGGAGGCAGTGTGATGCTTTGGGCAATGTTCTGCTGGGACACCTTGGATCCTGCCATCCATGTGAGTGTTACTTTGACACGTACCACCTACCGAAGCATTGTTGCAGACCATGTACACTCTGGAAACGGTATTCCCTGGTGGCTGTGGCTCTTCCAGCAGGATAATGCTCCGCCACAAAGCAAACATGGTTCAGGAATGGTTTGAGGAGCACAACGAGTTTGAGGTGTTGACTTGGCCTCCAAATTCCCCAGATCCAATCAAGCATCTGTGGGATGTGCTGAACAAAAAGTTCGATCCATTGAGGCCCCGCTGCGGAACTAACAGGACTTAAAGAATCTGCTGCTAACATCTTGGTGCCAGATACCAGCACACCAGTGGAGTCCATGCCTCGACGGGTTAAAGCATGTTTTGGCAGCCAAAGGGGAACCAACACAATATTATGAATAATGTTATTCCTGATTGGTATATGAGAGCATAATAAATATGTGGATCAGTGCAGATGTTTCCATGAAAATGCCTCAGATTCGTAGGCGTTTAGTTGTAGCGTATGGTTTTACCGGTTGATGACTCTTCGGTGAACTGCTCGTAGCACCTTCAACCTCTCCTCACAGTCTTTCAGAAACTGGGGGAGCCGATGATGGAGCGCTGCCTCTTCTCCGGCTTCCTCTTTTCTTCTTCCACCTTTCTTCTTCTTTCCATCCTTCTCAAGAAGTCTTAGTTGATCCCAGGATGCTTTGCAAAGGGATTCAAGCTGGGAGAGATTCTGCTGCACTTGTGTATAGTCACACTAGTGTGCAATTGTTTATGAGAGACAGGAAAAATGAGACAGAAGAGAAGACAACACGGTCACTGGAAAAAAAACTAGTCAAAACTTTTGACAAAACTAAAGCCTTACTAGGACACAGTCTAACGACTGAGAAGCACCCTCTGTATACTCATGTGTTTCCCACAATGCAATGCACAGAAATTAGATTTAAATTTCCAGTAAATGAGCTCATATGGGTTTGTATCATCTTCCTGTGTCATTTTTTGCTTAGACTGCCAACATTAAAGGCAATTTTCCACAGCGCTGAATTCAAAATGCAATTCGACCATTTATTTCCGGGCTGATAGATAAGTGTACGCCTCTAGCTGGAGTTAACATATGCATATACTGTGATTTGAAATGTGCTGTTTCACATTCAGTGCATAATGCACAATATTTTTAGGTCAAAACAGCCACATACCTTGCTGGCTTTTGTGACAGCTGTGATGTCTGAGTAGAGATCAGAGGATTGTGGGTAAAGCTGGAGCAACAACACACACACGTGATGAAGAAGAGGCCGCCGGCCGTGTGTGTCTCTCACCTGAGAGAGTTTGCCCAGGTAACTCAACTCAAAGCCCCTCGCCTATACAAAACACACTCCATCACGCAATGTGCAGGATACTCATGTGCACACATCTTTCCACAGGCATTCTCACCTTACAGCCGTTCAGAAAGTTGCCGATGGCCAGCACAGTTGCAAGTATGCAGCGGAACGTCTGATTGGCCGCTAGCTGCTCCATGGCCAGCTTCAGATGGAAGAGCGGCTCTCGATTTCCTGTTTACACACACATAAGCCAAGCATGAGGAGCACAAATAAGCAGACAACAGACAACAGAAATCAAAATGCTCTTTAGTTGATAAAGATTTGATTACAAACAATAATGGATAATCCCAGCAGCCAAAATTATTTCTAAGAACATTTTGGTAACATTCCCATTAAATTAAGAACATGTTATTCCAAAATAATTTCTGAATGTTCCCTGAATGTTCAAAGCACCCCGTTTTTTTAAAGAATGCTTAAAGGAACACTCCACCGTTTTTAGAAATAGGGCTTATTCAACTTCTTTCCTACATTTAGATATGTGGGCAAATGCATTTTTGTCTCAGTGCATGCATTGTTTTAGTTTGGCAGGGTCGCCGCTAGCTTAGCTTAGCATAATGAATGGAATCCTATGTTGCCAGCTAGCATGTCCCGAGTAAAAGTGATAAACCCCCCCCCCCACCTAATTACTTCTTATGGCCTGCGTATTCACAACGAGTACAAATAGCGATGCAGATTAAGACTAGGCGGTTTCCTAATTTCCCACAACTTACATTTCATGTGTTGCGTGAACTCTCTGCAGTAGCAGTTCTTCGCCTGTGCTTCCCCATAATATAGTCCCAAGTTAATATCTGCCTAGGAAACCGCCTAGTCTTAATCTGCATCGCTATTTGTACTCGTTGTGAATACGCAGGCCACAAGAAGTAATTAGGTGGGAGTTTTTTTGGATCACTTTTACTCGGGGCATGCTAGCTGGCTACATAGGATTCCATTCATTATGCTAAGCTAAGCTAGCGGCGACCCTGCCAAACTAAAACAATGCATGCACTGAACATTCCCATTAAATTAAGAACATGTTATTCCAAAATAATTTCTGAATGTTCCCTGAATGTTCAAAGCACCCCGTTTTTTTAAAGAATACTTAAAGTAACACTCCACCGTTTTTAGAAATATGGCTTATTCAACTTCTTTCCTACATTTAGATATGTGGGCAAATAAATTTGTCTCAGTGCATGCATTGTTTTAGTTTGGCAGGGTCGCCGCTAGCTTAGCTTAGCATAATGAATGGAATCCTATGTTGCCAGCTAGCATGTCCCGAGTAAAAGTGATAAAAACCCCACCTAATTACTTCTTGTGGCCTGCATATTCAAAACAAATAAAAATAGCGATAACGATATCACGCAACACATGAAATCCCCAAACTTCCGTCAACATACCAGCGTATGTTGTTCATGTGTTGCGTGACATCTCTGCAGTAGCAGTGCTTCCCCATAATATAGTCCCAATATCTGCCTAGGAAATCGCCTAGTCTTAATCTGCATCGCTATTTGTACTCGCTGTGAATACGCAGGCCACAAGACGTTATTAGGTGTTTTTTTGGATCACTTGTTGAATAAGCCCTATTTCTAAAAACGGTGGAGTGTTCCTTTACAAAAAGGATGCAAATTGATTGCTCTTCAAAAACAAGTAAAGTGAAATAGGAATAGTGTGTTGTGCTGACAAATGCTTAGTTAGTATAGTTAGTATTCTTAGTTAGTATAGGGATTAAGTGAACTAAAACATGTTAGTTAGAATCACTGTTGCATTGCATGTTAGCTGGGTAGGGTTTTCTGGGTGGTTGCTAGAAAATAGCAGGAAAAGACAATATACAATGAGCATGTTTACATGCACAGAGTACGCTGATAACTCCCGAAAATCAGCTTATTGAATGAACCCATTATCATGGTTACAGGGGTACATGCAAACCAATAACCTGGTAAACATGGCAGACTTTATTAAAATATATAGGTAATTCCACCGGTATAGTGGAATAGTGTATATAGCGGTATAGGCACAAAATGCCTTTTTTCCTCAGAAAACCTATAAGTTCAGATTCATTGATTGGTTTCAGTACCGTTTTTTCAAGAGAGAAAAAAGAAATGGTTTAATAGTGTTTTCTCTCATGTCCTCCACTTCTGCAGTTATTTTTCTCTGTTTGCCATAAATTGATGTTGATTTTACTTTGTTTTACTCACCATTATGGAGATCAATGTTACATTTGGGTGGCATTCAGAACATTAATATTATTATTATTATTGTCTTCCTATTAATGCAGCGATGCAACTATAAATCACAAATGTTTGATTTCAAAGGAAAGGGAATATATGTATAAAAAATGACATCTAGTTAGATTATACTGTGCACACATGTTGTCAGCTTATTAAGCATAATCGGGTGTGCAGGTAGATGCGCTCATTGGCGAGCACTACTCAGTTTCTCTTCTCTCTCACTCTCTCCAGGTTGTCGTGGTCCAGCGTGAAGGCCCAGAGCTGCAGTCTGGCGCTCAGATGAGGGACGTTCCCCAGGGTCAGGAGACACTGCTCGGCGGGGCCCAGAGGTGAGCGCGGGCACCGAGCCTTCGCCTCCTCGATCAGATACAGCTCGTCTTCGGTGGGAACCAGCATCTGCAACCTCTGAACCATAAACAAATGCATGTCACCAAACACTTCTGCTTTCATAGACCACATATGCTAATACACTACTTATTTGAGCCATGCAAAATTAGACCATGTATTTAGAAAGCAAGTTTAGACTCTAAAGTGAACAGCGCTGTAGGGAGCACACCTGGATGTCTTCTCTGTCTAATACAGTGTTGTCCATACTGAATATGGCAGGAGGGAGCAGATGGGCCGGTGGCAGGCCGCTCAGGGCTATAGTGATGATGTTACTGCGCTTCACAGTCAATACACACACACACGGCTGCTTCTGCTGCATGAACCAAAGCAGATAGAGAGAGATGTGGAGCACAAATGCTGAAAAGCTCAATACGTAGAGGCTTGAGGCTGGAATACACTACGATTTTTGACCTGATTTTCAGTCTGGATGAGTCAACGCCACAGATTTCACTGAAAATCGGGCACAGACTCTGGTTTAAAAGCTTCAGACTTTGATTCCATACAGTCAGAGATCAAACATGCTTGATATTTCGAACTGTATTTAGAACGCGTCTCCTAGCAACAGGACTTTCGTTTTTTTGGAACACGTTGAAAACGTCTGTTAAGCGTTTCTTGCAGGGTTGCAATCTTTTTTGATGCCAGATGATCATTCTGGTACGAGGGCCCCCCATTTTAAAAATTTAAAAGCCAGGTATAGTTTCATTAAAAAAAATAACAAATGTATCTATTATAAATATGCTTAAAATATCATTAGGAGAAGATTTTGGTTCTACTATGTTACTATGTAACAACATTGTTACTATTTTACAATTTTTCGTAATACGCAGTTACGTTGAAAAGGCGGAAGTCCCGAGTCAGTGTTGAACGTGCACATACTCAGTCAAACGGCGTTTACTAAAAAAGAGAGTTAAAAGGTAAAACAACGATGTCGGACGATTTTGAATCCTCCTTCTGCTCATTTGTAAACACTGACTCTGTATTTCCGCCTATGTCAAGCGTGACCTTTTCAACGTAACTGCGTATCACGTGACGTCACGTACACATATCACAGAATGGAGCAAGGCCAACATTTGTGCTTATAAAACTTAACCTTTTGATTTTTTTTTTTTTTAATGACCGATCGTTTCATTAGATAAGACTCTTATTCATCGTCTGGTGTCGTTTAAAGCTGCATTGAAACTGTCATTTGGACCTTGAACCGTTTGGGCTCCATTGAGTCCATTATAAGGAGAAAAATCCTGGAATGTTTTCATCAAAAAACCTTAATTTCTTTTCGACTGAAGAAAGAAAGACATGGACGATCTTGGATGAAATGGGGGTGAGTAAATTATCAGCAAAAGTTTTTTTTAAAAGTGAACTAATCCTTTAAGTATCGAAATAAACTTTTGTGAAAAGGAAAGATTCGATGGATGTTAAAGGTTCTTAATGGAGCGATTGAAGCCAATAAACAACCATGGGGTGAAAAGCCTGGTTTAGCATTTGATGCCCAGTTTTTCTCTATAACCATTTTTTTGTTGTTTTAAAATCTGTTCCGTTTAAAAGTTGTGTAGTGTATTCCAGCCTGTTAATGGAAGCCTTTTACTTTTAGGTGTGTATGCAAACATTAACGTCCTACCCGTCGCCGCTCCATCAGACTGCAGAGGGCGCTGTTGCTGCTGCTTTTGCTCTCAAACAGGTATTCCAGTCTATTGGTGTCTACATGAACTGGCTCCAGACCGGCCCAGATCGACTGAGGCCCGAAGCGGCCCACTCTCGGCAAAGGCTGTAGGCTCAACAGCGCGCTCCAGTGGAGCCTCAGGGTACGGCAGGCCGACGGCTGTGGAGACTCACTGGCTGCAGAAAGAGGAGGGGCCGAAGGGGGCAGGGGAGGGGGCGGAGGGATGGGAGAGGCTGCAATCCGATTGGCCAAAGTGTGAGAGGAGTCTTCATCAATGCTATCCAACTCAAGATCCTCGTCATCCCATAGGTCGGAGAAGTCGAGAGCATTGAGGCGGAGCAGGGGTGTGTGGCTTATGAGGGACGTCCCGGAGGTGTCGAGAAGAAAGGATTCGGCTTGTTTCATTGGGTCTTCTTGGTGATTTATGTTTTAAAAACTTGAAGAAAGTAAATAAATGTGCAAAATTAAGCTTGTTCTGCTTAAACACAATTGCCAAATATCCAGTCTCTATATAACTACTTCAGAGGAATGGTTTACCTTGATCTGTGTCCATTTATGGTTGCAGCTTTGCAAATGATCCTCCAATGTTAAAAGATTTGCCTTGTACCAAGAAGCTCCATTTTCTTCAAAGTAAAAAAAAGGCTAGTAAAGATCCATTCATAAAACGTGCAGCACACGTTTTGCAGCAGATGATGCAGTTTCTCTGAAAACCTTGAGTTTGAGCTTCTTCAACATCTGTCTGAAAAGCTTGCACATCATGTGATGTGTATTTCAGAAGGCCCAGCTCTCCAGTGAATCCAGGCGTAGTCGTTGCGTTTCAAGCATCTACAACAGCTCAAATGTTGTATGTGTAGTCTTGTGTATTCTCCCAAATCACGCCGTCATCTTGGTTTCAAGCGCTGTCTGTTGCATTGGAGCTCTTTTGGTGAGCAGAGATGTGAACCTCCGTCTGTGTCCCAGACATTATGAGGGGTCGTTTAGACGGAAAAGAGTATGTGTATTTGAGTGTTTATTTGAGTTGCGGCCTTTCCCTTAATTTCCTTATCTATCCAGCATCTCCTGTTTATATCACTGCTTCTGTACACACAACTTCACTATCTCTCTGTCTCCACCCTTTCGCTCCCCTTCCCTCTTTTTCAGTCTCTTCCACTTTTCCCAGGTTTTGATCACTCTATAGAGTCAATCCATGCTGAGACTCAGACTGCATATGGATTTTTGGTCAATCATCTTTATTACTGTTGCTTATACTTCATTGTTTGGATCTAAGCAACTGTCTAATTCTAAGTAAATTCGTAACATATTCAATGGTAATTAGGGGCCATTAGCGTAATGTTACGAAACTTGATATGGATCATCATGCCATGCCCTGAAGTAGCATGAGAAGTGTCAGGTCAGCGCCACCTAGTGGTAAAATAAATACTTACATACTTATAACTTTGACTTTGACCACAAGAGGTGTGATCAACGGACATAGTTCACATGACTCTATACGCAATTCGATAGTCCTCCAACCAATCAGATCACAAGAGGCGTGATCAACGGACATAGATCACATGACTCTGTACGCAATTGGATAGTCCTTCAACCAATCAGATCACAAGAGGCGTGATCAACGGACATAGTTCACATGACTCTGTACGCAATTGGATAGTCCTTCAACCAATCAGATCACAAGAGGCGTGATCAACGGACATAGATCACATGACTCTGTTCGCAATTCGATAGTCCTCCAACCAATCAGACCAACAATCCATCGCTTCTCTAACCGTCACTGTGTTAAACCCGCGAATAGTGCACCAGGTGGATAAGCCGGTTTGTGATTTGGTCCCTGCAAATTTGTAACAGAAGCAGGATATGAATATGTAGAGGTTTACTAATATGTACTGGGCTGCAGGGCGAAATCAAATCACCTGCAGAACGGGCTGGGTTTACCCAGTCTAGTGAAAGCCCAGAGTTTAGTACTAAAACATTAGTAGCACAGATATAGAGACAATCAAAAAAATGTTTGTTGGGCTGAATTTATTTTTTCCAGCTCTTATTTTTCTTCCACTCAAAATAATAATCACTCAAAGCAAATCACTTATAGGTCTTATCGTATTTAAATGGCATGCTTTGAATGGCACAGTGCAGAATCTGTTACTGAAGTGAACCCTGTTCAGAATAATGGCGTCTCCCATGTGACTCTGTCTCCAGGAGCTGTTTATGTTTGTTTGTAAACCCGGGGAAGTGATTGCCATCACAGGGCTGAATGTTGTCCATAATTGTGCTTAATGATGTTTAATTAGCTGCTTTGAGAGGGCAATCCCAGACTCCGGTCCAAAGGGAATGACCTCTGATTAGAATCAGTGAAACGTATTCATATTCATTCTCTTTATGAAAGAGACGTGAGTCAGAGGCGCTGCTGTTGAACTCAACGTCCCTCAATATAAGCTATTCAACTGCTAGACATTAGCTAGTTTTAAATGTATGTGAGTTTTTTTCCTTCGCCATTGTCCAAAAGCTCCTTAATTTTGTGCATTAGAATCCTGTTATAGGGGATTCTTGGTTGAGCTCATTTATGATAAGTGACAAATTATTAAAATATCCATTAGTATTCCTTCAGGAGTTATTTGTATGTTTTAATGTGGTTTCTATATGTGACCCTGGAGCACAAACCCAGTCCTGCGTCTCACGGGTATATCAATAGCCAACAACACATTGTACGGGTCAACATTATCAATTTTTCTTTAATGCCAAGGATATCATGTTCCATGAAGATTATTCCTACCGTAAATATATCAGTATCATTAGTATTAATATGCATTGCTAAGGACTTCATTTGGACAACTTTAAACTTTTTTAGATTTTTTGGCACCCTCAGATTCCAGATTTTCCAGAATAGTTGTATCTCGGACAAATATTGTCCTATCATCAATGGAAAGATGATTTATTCAGCATAATGACTGGTTTTGTGGTCCAGGGTCACACATTATGTTTTAATGGCCATTTACATAATAAAACTATTTGGAAATGATTTCTATTATCGATGCACTTTTGTAGAAGCTGTAGACATTTCACTGGCTCTTCGCCACGCCTTACGTCATCTCCGCGCTCAACGTCGGGAGCGTGCGCGCTCCTCTGCCCTGCTCCGGAATGTTATTTATGGCAGGCGCGTTCCCGCGGACAGCACCGTTATTATTCGACGAGCGACCGAAACTACAATGTCAAACATTTTCGGGACACCGAGCGTCTCCGTGTTCACGCGCGCCGGTAAGGACCCATCCTGATCGGTTATTATAATACGCGCAGAAATCCACCAGCGATCAAATGATATTTCTGGACGCAGAAGATTGACAGGATGTATCATCTTTCAGACAAGGTAAGTGTCGCGCGAGCGCTTTGCGAAGTTCACACACACACCGCAGTGTCTGATAACGAACAGTTTCGCGCGCATGTTAAATGATTGCGCGCTGGTTTTATACGAAACTCGTAGTTTTTTGCGTGTTTCTTGTGTTTATAAGTACTTTAAATGGTTGACATCACCCTTTAAGCCGCATATGTCACAGCTGCGAGGCGGAGGCGTTGCGCAATGTTATTTGAAGTGTTCGCGGAGGAAAACATGTGTCCGAAAAATAACATAAAGTATGCGCGCGTGTATTACGCAATGAGCGCGCGGGACAGATGCGCGTGGGATTGCGCTGAATCCATCCAGGCTTTCTTAAAAGCGCAGTTCCTTATAAAGGATGATGAGAGGAGAAAGAAAACAGCATGCATATAAATATGATTTAATGCGTGCGTAATATGATCTAAACCAAGGCGGTTTCAGTTTCAGACAGCTGCATGATGCTTCAAACTGATGGTGCAACCGCTTTAAAACACTTGTCACGCGCATCACTGTCAGTGAAGACATCATCCAATAATGTCTCAATAGAAATGTGTTCAAACTGCATTGCCTTGTAAACGCATCGTGGATTGAACAGCCTGTGGTGTGATGAACATCTCCTCCTTTTTAAAAGTCATCACTATGTGTGATTATTGCATGTCATTTTCTATTGCATTCAGCCTGATCACACATGCATGTGTGAGTTTCAGTGGAAGTGGCTGTGTTTCTTTATTTATCCCTCGCTCGCCCGGTGTAGGTGGAAGTGTGAGAGAGGGAGTGAGTCAGGGAGAGATGGAGGTGATCAGAAGAAAAGACTCAAACGGCCTCTTCTCAGACAACTCGGACAATGACTGTGAGGTATGAAC
>CM040912.1:53155543-53253043 GCA_023029165.1 Gobiocypris rarus | reverse complement strand
TTTTTCAAAAACATCACTTAGTGTGATTTATAAGATGTTTTCCTCATGGGGACCAAAAATGTCCCCACAAGGACAAAAATTTGGATATTGCCATCTTTGTGGGGACATTTTGTCCCCATACCGTAAGGGTTTACCAGTCCACACACACACACACACACACACACACACACACACACACTGCCCCTGCCCCTAAACCTACCCATCACACACATACACACACACACACACACACACACACACACACACACACACACACACACACACACACACACACACACACACACACACACAATTTTAGTATCAATATACTATTATACTCTTTTTATTTATTTTTATTAATGTTTATTGCTTTATATTTTCCATTTTGTTCTTAATTTTAGTTACATTTTTAGCAGATTTAAAATAAAATTGTCAAATACATTTAAAAATATAAATATATTATAGTGTTTTAAATATAGTATTTATTATTTTATATTTAGCAAATTTAGTAATTCAACTAAACTGTTGCCTTATTTTTAAATATTTTATTTATATACTGTTAACTTTCATTTGAATATATTTGACTTTAGACATGTAAACCATCCCATATGTTGTGATATGAATATGAAGCAGATGATGTTCTGAAGCCCTGGCTCCGTGTGTCCCGCAGGAGAGCGTGTCTCAGGTGAGGCCGCTGGTCATCTGCCGCTGTGCAGCGCGAGAGACTCAAGCCAAGCCGGACCACAAACCCGACGGGGGGAAATGGCTCCTGACCGCCTTCCCCATCCCGCTGTCCCTCCCTGTGTCCTGCTCTCTGCTCCTCATCCCTCTCTCCGTATCCATTATCATCATTCTCATGGCATTCCTCTTGCTGCTCACAGACACCTGACATGGCCTTACTATATCACTGTATAATCCTCCTCACTCCAGTGCTGTGCACATGTACAGTAATATTAGATCATGCACTTTCAATCAAGACATTTCAGTTTAAACTCTTGTGTACAGTGTTATCTCTGAAAGCCCATTTCTGCCACATAAGAAACTACAATGCTTTGGTAAATCATAATTATGAGAAAAAAGTCATTTATGCGATAAGAATTATGACATAATAAGCATTATTTATGAAACTATACATATTATTATAAAGTTGTAATTATGAGATAAAAAACAACATTGTGAGATAAAGTCATAAGTAAGTCAAAATGTCATGATTATGATATAAAAAATCTAAATAATGACATAAAAAGTCATAATTATGACAAAATGTCATGATTGAGATTAAAAGTCTAAATGCTGACAAATGTCAATTATGACAAGAGTTGATTATGAGATAAAATGTCAAAATTATGACTGTTTTAATTATGAAACTATAAATATTATTACTAAGTCATAAATTAATATGGCATAATTCAGTAATTATGGCATGAAAATAAAAATTATGACATAAAAATAAAAATTATGACACTAGGTTCTAACAAACTTCATACTAACAAAATTCTGTCATAATGATTACTTAAAATGCTAAGTCATACTTATGAGATAAAAATTTAAAATTAAAATAGTCATAAAATATCATGATTGAGATAAAATGTCAAAATTATGATATACTAAGTTATAATTATGAAATGTATGAAATGTAAATTCTGTCATAATTATGAGATAAAGTCATAAGTATGATAACATGATTATGAGATAAAAAGTCATAATTATAACATAAATGTCAGTTATGATGAGTAAATATGAGATAAAATGTCAAAATGATGACATACTAAGTTATAATTATGAAACTGTACATTTTGTCATAATTATGAGATAAAAACAACATTATGACATAAAGTCATAAGTATGGCAAAATGTCATGATTATGAGATTAAAAATCAAAATGATGTCAAGTATGACAAGAGTTTATTATGAGATAAAATGTCAAAAATATGACAGTTATGAAATGTAAATTCTGTCATAATTATGAGATAAAAACAACATTATGACAATGTCATAAGTATGACCAAATGTCATGATTATGAGATAAAAAGTCACATGAAATTAAAAGTCATAATTATGACATAAATGTCCGTTATAATGAGTAAATTATGAGATAAAATATCAAAAATATGACATAGTTATGAAATGTAAATTCTGTCATAATTATGAGATAAAGTCATAAGGATGACAAAATGTCATGATAATGAGATAAAAAGTCATAATCATGACATAAATGTCATAGTTATGATAAGTAAATAATGAGATAAAATATCAGAAATATGACATACTAAGTTATAATTATGAAACCATGAAAATTCTGTCATAACTATGAGATAAAAAGTCATAATTATGACTTACAATGTCATGATTCGGAGATCAAAAATCTAAATTATGGCATAAAATTCATAATTATGACAAGAACGTAAATTCAAATTCAAAATGATGACACTAAATTATCATTAATTTTGTAATAATTATGACTTTTTATCTCATAATAATGGCTTAGAATGTCATAAACTTTTTATGTCATATTTATGACATGATTTTTCCCCGTGTGATGGAAATGGGCTTCCGTAGTTATGGAACACCAAAGGCATTCAGATCATTGGAGAAGAAGCACAAGACGTGATCAGGAGTGTGAAATTACAGCGATCGTGTCATTCAGTGAAGATACTGTGTCAAAACGTCCCAGTCAAAGACGCGTTCCCACACTCAATCGAGTTTCAGAATAAAGTTGTAGTTTATTAATGAAGGCGTCTCACTGACCGTAATCGTGGCCAATTACATTTCACATTGAAATGGGTTTTAGTGACTGTAAATAAAAACTAATTGATGGACTTAGTAAGCTTAGTAAGATGAAATATATACATAGGCCTATATTTTTTATATAATACAAAATATTTAAATGATGATGTGTGAAACATGCTTGGTTCCCCTTGATGGTGTAAAGTGGGATGTTTTTTGACCTGGACGATCTTTCCTCGTCTAGTATTATCACCATTAACCAGCATTAAAGGACTTCTGAAGTAACTACAACAGCACTTGAGTGCGAAAGAAAGATGTTTTCACTCTTTAATGAAAGATTACAAAAACAGTCGTGCTCGACATTTTGCTTTCCCGTCATCTTCATGAATCACAGCGCCGTCTCTCGTCAGAAATAGAGCTGTTATCTAATTCTTCATGTGTGGGAGAGAAGCTCATCGGGGCCAAAGGCCCACCGCCTCATGTGGGCTGAATCTATGCAAGCGTCAAGCGTTTTACAAACCCTTTCTTAGTGTGTGAGTATGCTCTTAAGAGTTTCAATCCCTCGTTCATCTGTGCCTGATTCTTCATCCGTGTCCTTGGATGCGCTCCTCTGTGTTAAGGGCTGTTGTTCGTCTCAGCGAGTGACTCATTCGAACCGTCTCGAGAGGAAATATTCACTGACGGAAGCACAAGCGCGAGTCTGGTCAAGTGAGCTCAGACAAACCTTTCCCATAATCCCTCCGCATTAGCGAGCGTGAACGTTCACGGTTTGCATGTTTATGAGTGTTATCGCGACCGGTGTACCTCATTCCAGCTTCTTTTAGACCTCACTTTTTTTCTTACTGTATATTTTTCCCTGTGAAAATGATATTGTAAATTGAGTCTCTGTCTGGATTTTCCGAGAATTAAAATGATAGTTTGACAGCAAGTCTTAAGTGTCTGATTTTCACATTTGACAGATGCTGTTGTTGCGTCTCCGGCGTGTTTTGGTTGTTTTCTTTTTCCTCTTTCCTTCTTGACTGTTATGATTCTTAGGTTTTGCGATTGGTTGGTTGTGTTATCATCATTAGTCAACGTGCCGACGCCCGTCAAGGAACCAATCAGAAAAAGACCCAGATGGGACAAGATGATGGAAGTAATTAAACAATTATTTTGTGTTAAAGTTAGTATGTCACATGACTGCATCACATTAGAGATTGAGTTTGTCAGGGAAGAAGCGGATGCTACCCCATGTATTGATGTCTAGTTAGTATACTTTAGTTTTGTTGTGGATCCATACTTTCTTACGACATTCATTGTTAGTTTAGTACATTAAATGATGTAAGTTAGTGAGTGATTTGTTGATTTCTTTGGTTTAGCACCGCTTATTGTCCCTCAGTTTTCCATGTTTTGTTGTCTTATTATTTGCATATATTCTGTAAATATTTATTTATTGTTTCACTATTGCACTGTAAAAACAATTGTGTGTGTTCTCTATGATTTTGACACTAAAAGCATTCATTCATATCGGTCTCTGCCTGATTCATTTCACCACACAAGTCATCGATTAACTCTTTATTTTATTTTATTATTTTGTTAATTCATCTAACTTGATCACTGACATGTTACATACTCTATTATTTAGACATCTTAAATATAGTGAGCGTTCCTTGTTTGATACTGTTTATTAAAGAACTGGGTTTTGTTTTGATAATTTTGAGTATTTTTCTCCTTTTATAAAGCATGTTAACGCGAGTTGTGATAATACTATGCTTGCTTGTGGCATTTCTTTTGCAGTTTCCCTGATAATCCCTTGTTAGAGGCGATAGAACAGTGTTAACAATAGCTACCCACTTCCATATTCCTTTTCCAAAGCAATCCCGACGTGATAGATCGGCAGTTTGAATTCGAAATTTTGATGTAGACAAAGAGACAATCCCATTGGCGAGGGGTAGGGTGTTACTGAAACGGTAAAGAGGAGGTAGAGACGGCCGTGACTGAGGCTGAGGCTGATGTCGGGGCAGTCTTGCCACGCTTTAAACCTTTTTCACCAGATACTCCCAGTTCGAGAGGAGCGATACAGAGGAAGGTGTGAATTGCACGGCTCCATATGGAGGTGCGAGAAGGTGCACAAGTCCGTCAAGCAGAGCTGGATCTGTGTCTGGAGGTCCACAGGCTCAAAAGTGATGCTTCGTAAGTTGGAGATCTCTTGGCACTGGTCTCCTCAGTTCAGAAGAACTTCTCGTTGGTGAGTGATAATCCATCTAATTCAGGTTCCACCACATTTGATGTGGGAAAACACATTGCTTTGGTGCCGAATTTTAGAGAATCGGAAGTGGATGGTTATTTTATTGCTTTTAAAAGGATAGTAGCTTCCTTAGGTTGGCCAAAGGATGGTTGGGAATTACTGCTAAAGGGTATATTAAGTATATTCTAACTTGCCTTTGGAAAATGGTCTCGTATGATGTAGAAATTACAAGAAAAACGCTACTCAAACTGTTAGAATTTGCATGAGAGAAGCGAATTCTCTTTGAAAAATGGGGCATTTCTGATGCTTGATGATTGATGGATGATGATTTTGTTTCTCTTGGGTAATTTATGTTACTTGATTTTAAGCAGTTAGCTGGTTGTGCATCAATTTCGTAAGCTGCAGTGCTAGCGGACGATTTTGTGCTTACACATAAAAAAGTTTTTCAAATTGCAAGTGCTGAAAAGAGTTTCTTACCAAGGTCTTCAGTGAATGTTCAGCTGCCTACACAGAACAGGGAGACAGCAAAAACCCCAGTGTTAAACTAACTCTTCTCAGAGTTTGAATCAACACTTAAGAGTGTTAAAGTTAATAAGAAGATTAAGAGATTGATTGAGTGATGATTGAGCATTAGTGATGAACACCTGCTGTTAATCACTGAAGGAAAGAGTCACCATTATGGTGATCAGTGTTTGCTTTAGTTAGGCTTGTTACCCTTGACTTTATAACATTACTTGTTCTATGGCTGCTTTAACTGTGTGTTTAACAAATGTGTTTTCTATGGCAAAGAAAGCACAAAGAAAAAAAAAATTCAGGTGTCATGTTTTCATAATAATATCTCTTAGTTATCTCATTAACTCAACACTTAAATGTGGACTCAAACTCTGAGGAGTGTTAATTTAACACTGTGTTTTTTGCTGTGTATAAAGAGACTTTTTACTGTCATAAGAAAGGACATGTGATAGCCGACTGTTTATCTTTGAAGCGCAAACATCTTTCAGAGGAAAGTTGCACATGTGTTTATTAATTAATGTTTGCTTTCTGAACAGAAACCTTACTGGTGCCAGACCCTACTTGACTTTTCTATTAAAAGGTTTTAGTTGACAGGTAAAATGAAGGACCAAGATGTTACGTGACACAGGAGCTGCACAGTCTTTTGTTTGTACTGGTGTGTTGCATTTTGAAGGATATAAAGGTACTCATACATTACATCCATCTCCAATCTGAGATTCCGGAGAGGTAGGAGTACGTCCAGCATTACCAGTGACAAGTGGTATAAAAGTAAAACATATTTACTTATGTACAGTTGAGGAGTCTCATCATGATAAACTCATCGAAACTCACAAAATGATTCCTTGTTAGTAGTGTTTCAAATTGCCGGAGAATGATGAATTGGAAAATGTTTCATTCTTGGTTATAGACAGTTTACTTGGGCAAAAATGGCACAGAAGTAATACTATAGAGAACAAGTAGAGCGTAGTTTATCAAGTCTTTCAATCGCCAACAAGTTTAGTCATTTGCATGATCACCTGTTGTCAGCACATTTAGGAATAATAATGACCTATAACCGTGTCCTTCAATGTGTTTTTGAATTTGATCTTAAGTGTGATGTAATACGGTATTGTAAGACCTGTCAGGTGTGTCAATATACAGAAAATCTTAACCAGGTGATTCCACTGGCTCCTTTAATTTAAAAGTGTTGGGCAAACAAGGGATAGCGGACTGTATTGGGCCTCTACCAATGTCTAAATCAGGCAACCAGTTTCTGCTTACGATCATGTGCACCGCTACCAGGTACCCAGAGGCTATTCATAGTTTTCATGTGACTTCCCACCCTTATAGAAACACCCACCTGGAGAGAGAAACAAGGCTTTCCTCTGCTGCCCACCAGTCATTTTTACCAGGTTTGTAGTAAGTACTAAAGAATTAAGACTAAATTAAATATACACCTTATTGATGATGCATACCTTGTACAGGCAAGCAGATAAAAACAGAATATAAATGCAACATATTTTTTCCATTGAAAACCATAACGAAAATACATTGGGTTCATATTCTGGGCTCATCTGCTTACCTGTATTTAGTATGCATCATCAAAAAGGTGTAGACTGAATTTGATCTTTTAATATCACTGATTTAGTACATTAAGGCACTTTAAGTGTGTTTTTTTGTACCAATAAGATTTAAAAATCTCCTTAGCCTGGCATCTGTCTATGCAGTTTGATCAGCCCTTTATTTCTAATGGTCTCTCTAAGTTTATAAATACAGCAGACAAGTTTATTTCTTTTGCGAGCTATTGTCAGAGAGAGAGAGAGTTTCTGGTGGTCAATAAAAATGGAAATGAGTATTAACATTGTTGTTGTTTAATTGGCGAATCCATAATGCAGAAAATAAAACCCAGATCAACAAATTAGCATTAAACTTTGCTTAATTTAATGCTTATAGGTGCAACCCACCTGAACGTTAACGTACCGCTGTTTTTACTTGATGTGGATCACAAGTGCCTAAAACTTGCATCTTTTTCACATATTTTTGGGATGGAAAATATACAGACTTGTGCTGCATTTTTATGGCTGTTTTGCCCCTCCAGGGCTGAAGCGATTATTAAAACTTTAACAAAGATTTTCTCCACTGCTGGTTTACCAAAGGTCATACAAACTGATAGGGACACCAATTTTCTATCTAAACTGTGCTCAGAAGTCACAAAATATCATAAAGAAAAGAGTGAGACCGATTATGTGATGAAACGAGTACCATATTAATGTTAAAAGTTTATCATACAAGTGGTGGCTCTGATACAGAATCCCTTTCCATGGAAAATTAAAGCTCTGTTGTCTTTCCTGTAGATGTTGCATGTGAGATGAGTCCAGCTCAATGCTGATTTGGATGGTGTGTTTGAGTCTGATACGCCATTCTTAGTTTAACGAACTTGAAACTCTTATAGACTTATCAAATTGTTTAGCTCATCTTAATACAGATCAAAAACAGGATGTTGTTGAGCTTCTTAACAATTTTTTTTCTTCTATCATTGGTGATGTTCCCACACTAACAAACATGCTGCAACATGATATTCAAGTAACTAATGCACAGCCAATTAAACACCCCTATAGGATTGAGAGCTTTAATGAAACAGGAAACTCAGTACTTAGCTATTATACCTTGGAGTTCCACATGTCTTTTAGAGCAGAAATCATACAGCACTAAACATATCTGTACTGATTATTGACATGTGAATGATGTAACGATACCAGACTGCTTCCCATTGCAGAGGATGGAAGAATGCGTTGATGGTGTAGGATCAGCAACATCTGTCAGTAAACTCAACCTACTCAATGGATATTGGCAAGTTCCATTGACCTCTAGAGCATCAGAAATTTCATCTTTCATAATCCCAGATTACTTTCTGCATTATAATGTTATGGGGTTTGTCTTGCGAACCTCTGCTGCTACGTCAGTTGGTCAGAGCAGGTATCATTACTAGAAACTGTTTAAGTGTCTAGAGAAGGCATTCCTAACACTTAATCTGGCTAAATATGATATTGGGAAAGCAACAGTGACCTATTTAGGTAAACGGGTGGAACAGGGTGAAGTGCGCCATTTGTCAGCAAAAATTTAGACTATTAGTGAGTTTCATGTGCCAACTACCAGACTTTTTTTTGTTTTTTTCATAATTCCATTCCAAACTACAATAATTTTCCTGCAGAGCCATTTGCATGGTCCGTGTCAGAATGCTTTCAGCAACATTAAAACCTTGTTGTGTAGTGAGCCTGTGTTGCCTGCCCCAGATTTTCCCATGCCATTTAATGCCGGAATGATCAATGTTTTCTGAAAACACTTACAATTGCTGAAAAATAAGCAATTGAACAAAAGCCAAGGGTCAAGAGCCCAACTAAAGCAAACGCTGATCACCCTGATGGTGACCTGCAACTAAACATTTTCAATAAAACATCATTCTCAATAAGGGTAGAGCTTCTGTAGACATCTGACAGAAATAAAGTAAATCTGGTTAGTAATGCGTTAAGCTGTTAATGCTGTCTGTGGAGACGTTTAATCCTCCTCTGCTGATATCTTCAGAGATTTAATGTGTTTATCTTCAGTTGATTTCTTCTAAGGCTGTGGCTGAAGAAAGTTGTAATTGTTGTACTTAGTTATCTTTCGTTCAGTGCTTGTTAACAGCAGGTGTTTGAATGATTGAGAGAATGTTTCATGAACATCAAACTAACATTTAAATATCATTCTAATAACATTAATGAAACTGGACATTATGTTCCTAGAATATTGAATTGTTTATCAAATTTAAGCGGAAAGAACGTTTGAGGAACATCATACCTTTTAAAACACATTGCTCTAACATCAAGAAAACTGGACACTTTTTACATTCCCAGAAATAACACTGAATATTTGGAAAACGTTCTTATAACAAAATCTGTTTCGTTATTTTTATTCTGTAAATACGTAATTGTTTCCCTATTGCACTGTAAAAACAAGGATTTTGGCACTAAAAAGCATTTATTCATATTTGTCTGAGAAGTCATCAGTAACGGAACTATTTTATAATCTTCGTAACTTTATCACTTACGTTACATACCCTATTACCCCTAGACGTCTTAAACAGGGAGATGGAACAACTATTGAGAGAGATTTATCAACCCTTTTTAAAAAGGTAAAAACATGCCATAATTTTAAACAAGATATAATCAAACAAGCTTACCGTGCAAGTGAAAATATGGACATAATTTGAAGCTCACAATGAAGTTTATTTTCTCTGTTTATGTGATGAGTTGCAGCACACAGGCCACTCATGGTCTGTAGGTGTTGCTGTGGCTTTGGAAGAGGTTTGTTTGTCATTAGCAAAAGAAATGAACACTCGTCCTTGGGCTGAGAGTGAGATAGCATCACTCACTCAATGGGCACTGGACGATACAGAACAGAAGGCACGTGTCCTCAGGGCTGACAGCTCTCTGGGCCAATGGTAGAGCTGATATGCATGTGGCTTTTCGAAGAAATTCAGCTGGAGCAGTAGTTCAGGCTGCAGGATTGCAGAATGACTAAAGAAACGTTATCAGCAATGTGGTGTAAAACTGTATATATCTTGTCTTTTGCCACCCACTGCTACTAATACCATCGACAAAAATGAAGTGCAGTTATAATAATACTAAATCAAAACTATTGAGTACATAGGTTATAATTGAGAGGGTGTTATGGACAGAGGGACACAGAGAACGGTGATGAAGGCTGTTTTTTTTTTATGTACTGAGCGCAAACTGGATCAGGTGAGTAGTCAGACAGATGATAATGCACGAATGGTGGATAACGGGATGGTAATACTCAGTTTGTGTTGTAGGAGGATCAGAAAGACGGATCGCTGGAGCCAGGGAAAACAAGGAAGCCAGGAAACGAAGACGAGGAGACACACTGGAGACGAGGGAGCAGGTAAGTATCACAATGAGGCCCTTTAGCGGTAAGTAGACAGGTAAGTCTTGATACCAACGAGACCGGACAGTGACTGATTGTGTGCGTGGGGCTTAAGTGCAGGCAGTGATGAGGTGATGATGACTTGCAGGTGCATGTGATCAGGTCTCCGGGGAATCGGTGCATGGTGTTTGTGAGTGGGTGGAGCCTGGCGTGCTTGTGACAGAGGGTTTATTACCAGTATTTGGTTATGGTTACAGTTGATTTGATTACAAATTAGATGTATAAAACTGTATAAATCACAATTAATTGTTCCCAGCATGTATGTAGAATGCTACCTTTGAGATAGAGAGAGCGAGAAAGTGTATAGAGAAAGAGAGATGGAAGGCAGAGATGGAAGTGAAAGGCCACCAAAGAAGAAGAAGAAGTGACAAAAAAAGAGGAGTCAAGAGAAGAGTCAAGAATGGGTTTCGCACCGGAGGAACCTTTTCATAGCTCCTAGAACAACTGGCAAAAGTACCCTTTTTGGCATTTCCGCACCGCAGGAACTGGGAAAAACTTTAGCACTAGGAACGCCTTTTGGGGGAACTAAAATAGCTCCTACTTCAGAGTAGCGTCTAACCCAGCACAATAGAAACTACCAGTGATGTAAGTATACGCTGCTTAGCCGAACGCATGAGAAACACCCGCACACGCCATTTAAAAAAAAAAAGCTGTGTACACACACAGATTATAGTCTATATATCCAAGAACTAACTCTACGAACATGAGAAACAGTGATAGATGGACCTCTCAACCTTTACACTAAGGAGATAATCTGACGCAATTTTGGGGGGATTAAAACGAAACAGGATTATGTATTTCTGCTCAGCTAGTGACATTGGGAATCAATCACTTTTCCATATACTGTCTACTTTCTTTGTACAACAGTTCTATCTAATAACGCATAGGACAGGACTGCTAAACAGATCCTAAACTAATGAAGACAGAGAATGTGAGTGCTCTGGCTCTGGCGTTCTCAGCACCGTCAAAATAAATGTCCTCAACGCCGTCAAAATAAAAGTCACAACAATAGGTGCAGCTTACGTCACATCAGAGTTCCTACTGGCGGTGTGAATGCAACCTGTAAAATGGCCCTACAGGAAAATGTAGTTCTCTGGGAAAACTATAGTTCCTATTACTAAGTTCCTAGAACTACCCAGTGCGAAAGTGGCTAAAGAAAGTGTTCCCCAAGAAAGGGACCCAGAGGAAAACAGACGAGACAGAGACAGTTACAATCTACTTTTATCCCTCCCTTGACCATGTGACTGAAGCCCAAATGTGAGACATTCAAACTGACCGATCAGCAGTTAAAGCTTCCCCCACCGTACTAAAGGTGTGAGAACGAGCATACCCCTGATGTGAGCACATCTTGGCCAACACCATCAGCACCTGTGCCTTTAGGAATTCCAAGTGGAAAAGAAGGGGGTGGAAGGAATTCCAAGTGGAAAAGAGGGGTGTGGAAAGAATTCCAAGTGGAAAAGAGGGTGATGGAATAGGAAAACAAAAGTCTTTGTTGATTTTCAAGCCTACAGAGTCATTGACATAGTAACCATTTGCAAACATATATTGTGTTGCCTTTCATTTACTTTTCTTCAACTTGCCATTTTAACGCTTTTAAACAGATGTAATTTGCTTTGATATTTGTCATCTAGGCAAATTAAATTCCAACAGATGTGAGATCGCCTTCAGTTTCCAGACTCTGGTCACTGTATTAATTAACAAGGCAATCAGGCATTGCTAGTCTTAGCGTGAGCATATTCTCTCTGTCTGTTTCTCTGTGGCCTCTTGGCATCTCCGGCAGGTTTCTCGTCCAAGGCTGACAGTGACATTTGCTCCTCTGTTTGTAGCTCTTAAAAGAGCCACGGGTTTCCATCTGCTGTCTCACATATTCACGCTTTCCATACATGAACAGACAAAAGACATGGAAAAGCCTAATTATCTGGGCTATGTGTGTGTGTTTGTGTTTGTATATTAGAAGGATGTAGCCATGCTATACAGTATTATAGCAGTATGCATTGTTATTATTATTAATAACAAAACTGCCATATTGAATTTTAATTAAAAAACAACCTTTAAATCTATAAAAGCTATCATGTGGAGCTTTAGTTATATCAACCTTCAAGTCTATTAAATGCTTGTTTATATCTGCCCTGGGCTCCTTGACCCAGATAGCATTCCTAAGCTGTGGAGGAGAAACATGATTCTACTGACTCGATCAGAATTTAATACCTTAAGCCATCACATGCTCCAAGCACCTACTCCAAAGTTTCTTATGGCACAGAATGTGGGCAGACGTGGTCAGACTGGTAACCCAAAGGTTGTGGGTTTGATTCTCAATACCAGCATGCCCTTGAGCATACCTATCCCCCCGCAGCAAAATGGTTGCCCATTGCTCCGTGTGTGTGTCCACGGTTTGCAGTGGGTGTGTGTGGGTGTGTGTGTTCACTACTTACTGCTCCTGATGTGTGTGCATTAACTTGGATGAGTTAAATGCGTCCGACAAATTCTGAGTATGGGTTACCATACTTGGTGTCTGGAAATTGAAGCCACTCTCACACCTGTTGGAATTGCATTTGCCCAGATGACAAATATCAAAGCAAATGGCATCCGTAACAGATTTAAAAGGACTATTTTTTTATAACAATAAAAAAAAGTAAGTTACTATTTACCATTATATATGTTTGGCCTTCAATTAATGTCACTTAATAGTCAATTTATAGAACTGAGCAATGCTGTCACACAGTGTTCTCACACAGGCAAGGTCACAAAGTTCCTCTTGGAGCTGTAGAAAGGCCACTGGTGTTTTAGGTGTAATGTGAATGATAACTGCAGGTTTCATCACAATAAAGTAAGAGTAACATTTTTTTAACTGTTATATTATATTTTGAAGACATGCTCTGCCATGATGGTCTTCAAAGTCGACACAAAAAGTTGTTTATGGTGTTCACCTGTTTTCATTTTTAATCAAATTGAGTGATACAGGCTGAAAAGGAAGAGGAATTAGTGACATTATCTGAAATGGAATGGCAGAGCAAGTGATTACATTTGATGGCTTGCGATGTGATCTTATTGAATGCTAGAGGTAAAAATAGTGTCATGATGATAACGGAGTGAGCTCATGAGGGACTGATCTTTTTTGCATACCTGACTACACCACAAGATCCCTCATCAACAGACAGATTCAACACAAGTTAAGAAACAGATTTGATGCAACTTGATGCAAGTAAGAATATAGTTTTATAGCATTAACATAGCATTTTGACAGATTTGCTCTTTACAGAAACACACAGTGACAATGGATCAGCGGTGTCTTCAGAAAGAGTGGAGAAGTTCATGAAGAACAGCCAGACAGGATACAAACATGAATAGTGACAATGGATGGATGGATGTGAGCGAAGAAAGGGAGGAACAGGAGAATCCAGTGGAGGAAGATGAGCAGTTGGAAGAAGAGGAGCTGCAAGTAAAAGCATGGGAAAGTGAGAAGGCTGTTGATGACAGTGAAGGATGTAGTGTTAGTTTTCCTTTTATGCCTGCAAACAGTGACCATGTTGTTGTTATGTGTACAAATAATGATAATGCCAGTGATCAAGAGGATGCCAATGAATATGACAACGACAGTAATGTAGAAAATGCTGATAAGTATGACAACAAAAATAATGAAGAATACAGTAACAGTTTACCTGTTAGGTCTACAAATGGTGACTGTTTAGTTTCTGCGTGTAAACATAAAGATAAAAGCACTAATAAAGTTTATGATAAATATAATAATGATGATGATGATGATGATGATGATTGTGAAGATGACTGTTTTGTTGCTGCCTCCATCAGTACTGACGACACTGGTGGTTACAAAAAAGACTTAACTTTTAGAGGTCTAACATTTAGAGGTGAAGAGCAGAAGATGACAAACGCCAGCTCAGAACTGGGATTGCTATATCGAGAATTAGAGGAGAAGGAGGAAGAAGAAGAAGATAAGAACGAATATGAAGGACATAGCAGTTTTGAAGATTCTGATGATTTTGACATGTATCCCAAGAAGCTATACTCCGATCCAGCGCACCCAGGTATGGTCTTTGAGGCTCTGGAGAACATGATGTTGTATTCTGTACTCACTGACTTGACCATCTACACAGAAGATGGACATCAATTCCAGGTTCATTCTATTGTCCTGGCTGCAGTCAGTTACCTTATTCAGAAGAGGCTCAGTCAGAAGCCCAGACAAGAACAGATTTTCACACTGTGTTTGGGTCCTGAGGTTTACGGTTCAGGGTTTGCAGCAGTGGTAGATTTTGCCTATACGGGGAACATCAGCATTCTGAACAAAGACAATATTGAGTTGGTCTGGACTGCAGCTGTCAACTTGGAAGCTCCGAGAGTTCTGGAACTTTGCAGAGAGGAGAAACAAAGAGAACAGGACAAGAAAAGAGGGAGAAATGAAGACAAAAAAAGGATTTCTGCTGAGGAACATATGAATGATAGTCTACAGCATATCAGACAGCTGTGGACACAGAGAGTGGGATGTGACGTGACGTTTGAAGCAGAGGGAAGAGTGTTTTATGGTAAGACATTTGTAAATATGACAGATGTTTAAGTTTCCTATGCATAAATCTAAATGATGCCTCCATATTGTAGATATCACTGAATTAATTTAATGCCCTCTGTATTTTCTCGTAAACTTTTATTTATTTCCCACCCTATTAAGCTCACCGGGTGCTCCTGGTTGCCAGCAGTGACTACTTCAGAGGCATGTTTACCAGCGGTATGAAGGAGAGCAGGCAGGAATTGGTGTCTCTGCTGTTAGTCAGGGCTGCCATGTTCGAGTCCCTTCTCCACTACAGCTACAGTGGGGCTCTTGCTCTTGGATGGGACTCTGTGTTTGATCTCACGTGTACATCTCTTCAGTTACAGTTTCAGACTGCCTTCTCACTATGCCTTAACTTCCTGCAGCAAGAAATTGATGCTTACAGCTGTCTGGACGTTGTATCTTTTGCAGAGGCCTATGGAATGGCTGACCTACTTGCACTTGCCAATGACTTCATCTTGAGGCACTTTCAAGATGTGTCTGTCTCTCCTAAGTTCCAAGATCTTCCTGTAGAAAAACTGAGGAAGTACCTTCAAAGTGATTCCCTCTACGTTCCCTCTGAGTTGTCCTTGTTCAAAGCAGTCATGTCTTGGATCGAAGCCTTTCCCATTCAACGGTTGAAACTTGCCAGAGAGCTGATGGGAACCATCCATTTCCCCCTCATGACCTTTAAGGAGTTCAATGAAGTCGAGTCCATAATGTCTTGTCTGAGAATTGATGCCAAACATCTCTATCAGTCTCTCCAAAAGGAGTTCTTCTCCAGTTCTTCAGATGCCCAGTCAAATATCAGGGTCTACATACCTAAAGAGACTCTAGTCCTTGTTGGGGGTGAGATAATCAGTGATGATTTTGACAAACATATACCCTGCAGGGAAATGTGGTTTAGCAATTCTTTTGAGAACCACATTGGATTGGTGAAGAAAGTAGAATGGAGAATGCTGGGAACTTTACCTGAGAAACCAAGATTCAGTCATGAAGTTGGGGCGATAAGAGGGAAACTGTACATAGTTGGTGGACGGCATTATTATGGAACAGCTGATACCATGAAAAGCACCTACATGTAAGATTAAATATAAGGCTTATTCTGTCTAAACTTGTCCAAGTTTACCCCTCTCATACTATGGACTACTTGTTCAATCTTTGATCTAGGTACGATCCAATCCAAAACTCTTGGCAAAGGTTGGCTGATATGCATGAGAGAAGAGGCAGCTTCACTTTAGTCGTCCTGAATGGTAAACTATATGCTATTGGAGGAGAGAGAGAATCAGGTGTAAACATGGAGAGTGTAGAGGTCTACTGCCCCAGCACAAATTATTGGAGGTTAGTAAAGTAAAGAAGTAACACACACATATGTTTAGCAAGTTATCACAAGTCAAACACAACTGCAAATTCTAACCCATGTCTGAATGTTGTTCAAGACCCAAACCCCAGATCAAACCCTTACCCTAATATTTGATTTGTTTATGGATAAGGGTCATATTTAACTGAGCAAATGAAAAGGAATTTGTGAGAGATCAATGTACTTTTTGTGTCACCAGGAATTTACAGACAGCTAGGTTAATAAAGTCACTTGTATGTATTGTATGTCTATCCCTCATATCCACATGAAGTGCCTTCCATGATGATTAGGAATGTTGTTTCAGGACTAATAACGATGTTGATTCCGAATCATGTCCTGCTTCACTAAACAACTCATACTGTAGAACATATTGCAAATGTATTGCACATGTCTAACTCTTCCTAATAGATTGGCTATAAGAGTGAGTGATGTTGGGAAACCTGACCCCTCTCTTCAAAGCCATTTTTTTTAATTCTCTACTTTTCCAGTTTTGTCTGCCCATTAGACCAAGCTCTATGCTGTCATGCAGCCAGTGTATGGAACGAAACAATCTTCCTATCCGGAGGCTTTAACAGCCAGTACCAATGCCTATCGTCAATGATCCTTTACCACCCAGAAAGAGGATCCACTTACCTGTCTGAAATGAGAAATGACAGAGCGCTGCACTGCATGGAGACCCTGGGTGACCATCTGTATGTGGCTGGTGGGGTTTCATCCATTGCTGATGGCCGTCTGGTAGATCAATTACCCTGCGAGGTCTATGACCCTGTGGCCAACTCCTGGACTGCCATTATGCCAGTCCCAGTGCCTCATGTTGGGTCAGCGTCAGTAGTCTTAGAGGGCAAGGTCTACATAATTGGAGGCTACAGCTATGATAACTACAAGGATGCCAAATCATTGCACCGCTATGATCCTGCAACAGAACGTTGGGAGAAAATGAGCAGGACACCAGGGCCGAACGCATACGTAGCTGCCTGCGTGCTGCCCATACCTGCTCACCTTAGAAAGTAAGAGGAATATATTCTGAATGCAATAAATTGTCAATACACTAGGGCTGCATGACATATTGTTTTAGCAGTGAAAATGCACTGTGCGCATCCTCGATAGTCACAACGCAAGCTGTGCGATGTCAAGTATAGGGATCGTAGTTGAGCGTACGGGCCAGCTGCCCACCAGTTTGCAACGCATGTTATTTGCGGATTAGAAGCAAAGTTTAACCATCATAAACTGAAAGTTTATCATATGCATGTGTTTTTAAGTCCTGTCAGTTTAAACATCAAACGTAAGAAGACTAAAACTCACACGCTGTTTTCTGACAGAGAGCCGCGCATTCAGCACGTGAACACTGAATTCAGTTATATTGTGTTTCCACTGTAATACTGTAGGTGTGCTATTACACAACATCTAAAAGAGTACAGACTCTGGATCAAAACACAGGGAAAAAGGAGCAGAACCAAGAGATAAAAGCAGGGCTATGAAGCAGTTCAACGAATGAAAACAAAATGGAAACAAACGAAATTTTAGCAAGAACAAGAACATAAAAAAATAAATCAAAACACTAATTTGAAAATACCATTAACCGGTTAATAACTTTATTTTATCGTTCTGTTTAAGATTTTAATTGGGTTGTTAACCAATCATGAATTCAAATGTACTGTGCAACATGAGTTAAATGCGCTCAGTTGTCAAGTCCTCCTATGTAAGATGCAAGACAATGTGCTGGCATTAGCTGTTGGATCGTAGTAGTTTATCCGAGGACATGTCGCCATGGCAGGTTTTTCAGCGTGGTGTTTTTTGAAACCAGCAAAAATTGCAGGTTACCATTCAGTCTGTCAAGTTTGACTTTACGTTGATACTGATATAATGGGGTCTCGTCTGTGAGCCTGATCATCTTTAAGTGGTAACTAAACGAGACAATGGAATTGGCCAGTGAGATTTGCATCCAGAGTCACTTTATTTACATCTCCATTACTCACTTCATTCATATTTTGATTTGGCGGAGAGTGGTTGTGACAGTGATTGCTAAATCCAATCATCCTTTTGTAAAAGAGTGAATTTCTTCAGAGATAAAGAGCAAACAGCATATTTGATTGCTAAAAAGGAGTTAATATCCAAAAACAGCAATTTGAATTGCTTTAATTTGCTATGAAGCACGGAACGGTTTCCCTGTGGAGTCTTTCCCTGGGCAGTTCTGCTCTGCCACATCTCTGCATTGGTAAGAGCTCCTCCCTGGCCAGGCAGGACCTACCACAGAGATTTTCCATAAGTAGCACTGCCCTCAGGTCAGTCCACATGTGCATCCACCACATGTTACCTCCCTTTAAGCAGGGTTTAGCCTCTGAAGCGGAGGCTCTCCATTGGACTAGGCTCGCTTCATGACTGAAAAGCAATGGAAGTTGAGGTCTGAAGCACTCTTCCCCATGAAATGTCATGATAAGAGGAAAAGCAGCTACAACTATCACCAGAGAAAGCCTTGTCCCTTCCTCCCCTTTTGGTATGGAGGACTACTCTCCTTGGACTTACATGGGGCGACTGGTTATGAGGTGTGTGTGGGCAGTTGCCAAAATGGAACGGGAACGGAGACATTACGTTCCCCCTACCACAGCCCTGAACTACTGCTGAATGGCCAGGATCCTGTCTCGGCTCCTCAGCAAAACATGAATGCTGGTAATATTTATACCTGCATGTCCGGGTGGGTGTGAATTGGCATGCAAATCTCACTGGCCAATGTCCATTTGCTCATTTAGTTACCACTCAAAGATCATTGGGCTTCCAGGTGAGACCGAGACAAGGTGAGACAGGGGTTACATTAGTAACCTAGATGTTAGTGTAGAACAGTTTTTACTGTCATTTAATATTTTTGGCAAAGAGCTTGTGTTATGATAGACTAAGTGTTATGCACATTCTGTATTGGCTATGACTAGACAACAAATACCAAACTAAGAACCTCTTCTCCGCTCCTCAAATACATAAAACATTAGCCTTTTACACACATCATGTTTTGAATAATGAAAATGCTGTACTTATTCAAAGAAGCAGTTCTTTATGCACCATTGCACTGCAAACAAGCAGAGATGGTCTCCAAAATGCGTGCAGGACGTAATTCTCGACTGAGGCAGGTGGAGCTTCTGGGGCAGGTGTTGCCGACAGTTTGAGGATCCACTAAAGTTACAAGGTTTAGTCACAAGCTCTTAGTATGAGGTTCAAGTCAAGCGCTGGTATGAAATATAGACAAAAAAAAAAAAAAAGAAATTACTTATTATTTTCGAATTAAACTATTTTCGGAATGATGTTACAGACGGAACGCATGAACAGAAACGTTAAAATACTGATTCTGCTTGGAGTGAACTGATTCATTTTATTTTAGAATTTATAAGCCCTGGATAAAGCATTGCTTATGCATGTTGTCATCTTTAAAAAATAAAAAAATAAAAAAAATTATAATAATTCAGCTTTGTGCCATATTTTATATGTGTATAATATTTGTTTTGAAGATTGCTTCTAAAAAAGAAAAATAAAGGAAAATAATTTCTTCCTACTGTGTGCATTCACTGTGTTAAGAACCATTCTTCAATATTGTGATAAATTACAGTACAATTCATCAAAATGCACCGATGGCTTAAACTTAACAAATCAAAATCTCAGTGTTTGTTAAGCAGGGATGTCAGATGTTTTTTGGTATTGAATGACAAAGACAATTTGGGTTTAATAAGTGCATTATTGTCAACACATTCTTCACTCTTACAAACTGAGGACCAATTTTATCCATGAATCGACAGTGTGTCACAAATACAGTCAACCAAGCTTAGTTTGTATTTAATCCAGAATATTCACATGACAGGTGTTTTTTTGGGGACAAAACTGTTACAAAGAAATTATGAACAAATGCAAAAACAAGAGAGAACCATTCCCTAACCAAGTTTTTGTTCTTCCCTCATATTTTAGTGATAACCCCTGGTTGATAATGATAATAATAATGGTTTAATTAAACTCGCAGGGCCATTAAGAACAAATATACTCTTTTGGCCACTACTATACTCACATGGAAAAACTGGAAACAGTTCAGTTAGTCTACATAATAAATCCCTTTATATTCAGTAAAACAACAGGAGTCTAGGCTAAGTCCTGATTTGGATTAACCAAGTGATGGCAGAACCTGATTTTGCCAAGTACACCATCTTTGTTGATCCTCGAACAATACTCCATTCAACCAATCAGATTTAAGGGACACATTTACATGTCAAGTTTAGTCTTGCAAGCTCCTACAAAACATTTCCCTCTGATTTTAGGGATAACTTATGGGTATGGTAGGAATATGGTTAAGTCTAAATTTTCTGACAGGCATGTTGTTCCAAGATCAACAAAATACTTGTAGTCCTATAGATGAGCAGTTTAAGTATAGAGAAACACTTGTTTTTGTCCTGAAATAATAACCTTTTAATTACATCCGTTCACATAGAAGAAACATGAGATATATTTTCAGGACTGCTAAATCATTCGCACTGGTTAAATTATACAGAAGTAGAATCCTGTGGGTAAAGCAGGTAGCCTGTGAAAGTGGAATAGTTGTACCGTCGATCCACAAAGATCCAGCATCTGATCCACAGCTTCACGTGAACCTCCTCGCCAACATCCAGCTCCATCACGGCTCCGTTGGACATTTGGTCGTTGTGCTCCCCAGAATTATATTCGTATGAAGACACAAATCGCGCCGTGCCTTTAAAGATGCTCAGACCCATATCATGGGAGGCGAACGCAGAGCCTGAGTATCTGAAGTAATACACACCTTTAACAGGTGCGGTGAAGACTCCTGCAACAGATATTTTAGTCACATTTGATCACATATAGAAAAAAAGCAGCACCATTTTAAATGCTATAGAGAGCAGAACAAAGCAACGATCTCAGTATTACAAAGTACAATTATTTAAAAAAACAGCAGACAGTCAAACTAAATATGCAGAAACCTGTGACAGGGTCGAATGCATTGCCAACGTTGGTTAGGACTTTATCAAAGATGAGTTTGGTCTCTGCACTAAAAGGTCCTCGGTTTGTACTCTCTGTTGCCGATATGGATGCAGTGAAGGCCACTTTTGGACTCTCTGTGTGTGGAGACAGGTTAGTTTGCTTTACACTTTAAATAAAACTACATTTCCCCAAGGAAATGTGTATTATGCTTGTTCAAATGGTACAATATTCATTCTGTATCCAAACTAAATTAAGAGAATTTACCCTTAATCTGTTTCCTCAGGTCCTGAATCAAGCTTTTCTGCTCTGCTAGTTCATTTTTAGCAGCGTTCAGATCTGTTGTCAGTCCATGAAGCGAAGCTTTAAGCTCCTTTAACTCAGTGTATATATTCACCGCAGGAGTCATAATATCCTCATCCTGTGCCATGCAGGAACTTATAATTGAGATTAAGAAGATCTGAAATAAAGCCATGACGGCCGTTTCTGTGGTGCTACAGTCTGTGCTTTGTATTTGTATAGAGATACTCTTGGTTAATGATTAAGCATATGGAGTTTTTAGATGCCGGCTTACTGTTGAGGACAAGCGCAATATGAAAACTTTCTAGAATTGCACAAGTGAATTTCCATTATGTTGTACATGACACATTGCTCAACTCATATCCCTATCCCTATGTTCAAATCCTATGAAAGCAGATTCATGTATTGCTTGATATTGGTCCAAAATATGTAATGTGTGCTGTAGGGGGAAAGATCATACGACGATAGCAATGACATTTTTAGACATTAGGTTTATTTTTGCATACTATGAAAGTCAATGGTGAAGTAAACTGTTTGGTTACCGTCATTCTTCAAAATATCTTCTTTTGTGTTCAACAGAAGAAAGACACAATACAGATCAAGTTTGGGTGAACTATCTCTTTAATACCTTTTCTATGGCTTTATTCGTCAATTATTGAATTCAATGATAAATCAATGATTTGGTTGAATTTTTAACTAAAATACAAAAACAACCATCATTGGAAAAGCATGATTTTTGTACTCATAAAGTTCAGGTGTTGTTCAGCCATCTATTAGTTAATAGTGGAAATTGATCAGCCAGCAAACATGGCCTAAAACTGGTCATCTCACTTGCATGTCATGTTTTTTTAGAGGTGAAATCATCTGTTTGGCTAACCAGGATTCGCATGATAGACACACGGAGACAGATAAATGGGTGATACAAACTACTGTAGCTTCCAGCAAATGCAAGCCCCTTAACATATGCAGTTCATATACAGTACACAAGATTAGCATGCATATTCTTATTTGGGCTATATGAACATTAAAATAATGTTTTGTTAGCTCACAATATAAGCAAGAACATAAAAAAACATACACTAAATGTGTCATTGTACATTTTTACTTTTGAAACCTCATACACAGACAAACATCAACCTATCCAGAGCATGCAAAAGATTCATAAATAGACATATCCATGAAGTAAACAGAGTTCAAATACTGAGAGGTAAATAAATGCTCTAGGACTTCTAAAAACACTTTCATTTCTAGTTCTATTGGGTTTCAAATCACCTCTAATTCATGATCAGTAGCACAGAATTCATAATATATGGTACTACTGTCATGGTATTGTGATATATTTACTGTTTTCGAGTTTCTGCTGTTGGCAAACGTCTTACCTGCAGTACAGGTCATGTACAAACGTCAGACGCAGGTGTTGATCGCTGATTTGCAGATGTGGATTCAGCATATTGTAGGTAAATATCCACTTTATCCAGCAATGTTTTCTTTCCCCGTGTTCCAAAGTATCTCGTGATCTCATTTGAATGATACATTAAGTCAGTGATTCATTCACAAAGCGGGTGTAAACTTCTAAACCGTCGATAGTAAATAGGAATTTTGAAATCAATAATACTGGAGCTCATGGAAGGATTGATAGATCCGAGAAATGGCGCATTTAGATGCCCGTTTTTGTATTTTTAATGTCTGTATAGTTTTTTATGTAGTGGAAATAAAATACATTTTAGTGGTGCAGGTATTACATCAGGTATGACATGAACTTTGTAGGCCAAAGCGCAGCGAGTTAGCATTTTACCACTTCCGTTTCCCTCGTCCTGAAGTTAATGGGCTTTATGAATGGCTGAAATAAGGTCTGGGATGAAAATAAACTCAAAATTATTTCACATTTTATTCTACGGCATAAAATGCATAAGTATTACCCCACTCGTGTTTTTTTTTAAGATGTTATATGTCTTGAAAAAGGCGGTTGCTAACAAGTGGCTAAATGGGACTACAGAAGCTGTCGAGGAGATTAAAATGCCATCACGCAGAACGGGTAAGCTCTCTCCGCTTTTACAGCCTCATTATGATAATTGTGCTCTTATAAACTAGTCCAAAAAGTTTTGAGAAAAAAACTTAAAGAGTTGTCGGAAGCTTAAAGGGTTAGTTCACCCAAAAATGAAAATCAGCCCATGATTTACTCATCCTCAAGTCAGAGTTATATTTTTAAAAAGTCCTTTAGCTTTATAATGGCAGTGAATTGTTGTCTTGATTTTGTGTGTGTGTGTGTGTGTGTGGGGAGGGAGGGAATAAAGGCCTTCTGAAGTGAAGTGGCGCGTTTGTGTAAGAAAAATATCCATAGGCTATTTAAAACTTTATAGACGAAAATAGCTAGCTTCCAGCGGAAAGCAGTACGCAAAAGACCTACGGCAAAAGAGTAACCCTGACGTGATGTAAAGGAGCATCGCAAGCTTTAACGTCTCTCACGGACAGGGCTGGGCCACAAACTCAAGCCTCTCTTCTCTTATATTGAAATCCTAAGCCATTTCTCTTTAAAAAATCTTGTTTTAGACTTTAATTCATGACCAGTGTTTTGTTTTGCTCTGTCTGTGTTAGCTTCTGTGTTCGTCTATACCAGGGGTGGCAAACTCCGGTCCTGGAGAGCCTCAGTCCTGCAGAGTTTTGCTTCAACCCTAATCAAACACACCTGAACAAGTTAATCACGGTCTGAAGGGTTACTAGCAAGCCACAGACAGGTGAGTTTCATCAGGGTTGGAGCTGAACTCTGCAGGACTGAGGCTCTCCAGGACAGGAATTCGCCACCCCTGGTCTTTACGCATGTGTCAAGGGTCAGGGGTTACTTTTCCACCGTAAATCGATGCATACTGTGGTCCGCCAGAAGCTATGTATTTTAGTCTATAAAGTTTTAAATATAGATATTTTTCTTACACGAATGCACCACTTCGCTTCAGAAGGCCTTTATTATCCCCCGTGTGGTGCAGTTATATGATGGATAGATGCAATTTTATGGACTTCAAAAACGAGACAATAATTCACTGCCATTCTAAAGCTTGGATTAGCCGGGACTAATATAACTCAGTGTCACGTTAAACATACAAAGGACAAACAGGTGCGAGGACTCAAGTGCAGGGAAAAGGATTTATTATAAAATAAAACATAAACTCAAAACAAAACCCACGAGGGGTGAAAAACACATAATATGAATGACAAACTACAACTTACATAAACCAACATAGATCATGGGTAACCAGGAGATGTAGACAATACAACGATCCGGCCAGGACTGACAAACACAAGGAGTATATAAAGGGGAGAAATCAAGCTGGGAATGAGGGAACACAGGTGGGGCAAATTAAACCAATAACGAGATAACAAGGGGGTGGGATCTAACAATGACAGAGCACATGGCCTAACATGACAAAACACCACGTGCAACACGAGACAGGACAGGCATGTGACACTCAGATTGTATTCGTCTGAAAGAAGAATGTCATATACACCTAGGATGACTTGAGGGAGAGGAAATGGGCTAATTTTCTTTTTTGGGTGAACTAACCCTTTAATGATGGTGACGTTGAAGTCGAGCAACTGTGGTGTACTTCGTTTATAGCCTACTTTTAGCTTTTTATTTCTGGCAACTGCTTTTAGGCAGTAAATTCATAAAAGTTGTGTTCAACTGTGATAATTATCTTGATGGAAAAAGCATTTAAGTATTATAAATGTTTTGCGATAATCCAGAAGGCTGTGGAAAAATCTTATTGGGTTTTTATCAAGGGAACTGCAGCATGAAGTAGGTATGAAGTAACTTCATACCTGCACCACTTGTTTCAAGTAACAAAAAATGTGTTTTAATGATGTTATAACGATATGTATCAATAAAAATAGTTTGAATAGTTCTAACTATCAGCTATCTTCATGTAAGGACTTTTATTTGTAGGACACTGAAACTTGCTGCTCATACAGAGCGTTTCATATCCGTCATGTATGAGTTTTGGAAAGTCTGACATAAAGGCTAGATACAAATAAAAGCAATACATATTATTTTTCATTTTCTGATGTTCTCAGGCAGATGAAGGAGACATGCGCGCACATCTGTAACGGGTCCGGGCATCTTTCCCATGCTGTTCCATCTCTGAGTCACAGGGTCATAGCGGTGAGTGACCCTCGCCTCACTAAAGTCCTCCTGGCAATAGCCACCTAGAATATACAGCCTCTCCTCCAGAACGGCAGAGGCCGCGCCGACGTGGGGAATTGGAAGAGGTGTGAACACCGTCCAGGTGTCGTGTACAGGGTCGTACATCTCGCAGACCAGCTGGTTGGTGTAGTACTTATGGAGGTTGCACACCCCGCCAGCTACATAGAAATGGTTTCTCATGCTCTCCATGCAGTGCTGGGCTCGGTCGTGGGTCATGTCTGCGAGGTATGTGGTTCCTCTCACTGGATGGTAGAGGAACATCGACAGCAGGCATTGGTACTTGCAGTTGAAGCCTCCGGAGATGAAGATTTCACCTCCCCAGACGGTGGCAGCATGGCCGCTTAAGGCATGGTCCAAAGGATGGGTGAAGCTGTTCCATAGGACAGAAAAGTCAATATTAAACAGCTCTATACTCTTACTGTATTACAAAGGACTCATTTGTGTCTATGTGAAACCTGAGACAAAGCTGAACCTCCGAGCAATGACATTTGACTGACAAATCAAATGATTCTCCAAAGACTCTCCATTATTTACAGGTATGTTGTTGTGCTTCTGAGAGCCACTAGGTGTCAGTAAGTTCATGCATTCTGTGTTCACAATAACAGGCAGAATGGTAGATTATTACAAAGGAATCTTTAGGAAATGATTAACTCACTACTTTTATTTCATTTTACATATTTCTCCTACCTCCAGGAATCTGTTTCTAGTGAGTATTTTTCCACACTGTCAAGATTTGTGTGGATGTCTTTGTCTCCTCCGACAGCATACAGGGCGCCTCCACTCACCACCAGTGTAAAGTTACTCCTTAGTTCCAGAAGGTCTGCCAGTCTTTTCCAATGGTCTTGCTCAGGGTCGTACCTATTGATGCAGATGTTATTAGAGAGAGAAAAGTTGAGAACAGTTTAAAGAGAATGAACACAGGCTGACATGCACACAGAAAAGTTAATAAAACAAGACCTCATTAACCCTCCTATTATCTTTGGGGTCAATTTGATTCAATGTTTAAAGTCTGTAAAAACACAATTGTCATAATTTTTTGCTTCAGATTGAATGACTTTAATGGGGACAACTGTGTAAACATAAAATTAACATGATGATATTTTTCCAATGTCCTGTACACATTTTGTAGCATCGGTGTTCCTTGGGGTCATTTTGACCCCAGGCTCTTTTAGCTGTATAAAACATAGGAAAAATCTAAATTTTACACACATTTGTTCTGGTTGTTTTATTGAGGTCACTATATATTAAGTATTACTGTATATTCAAACAACTTCCCTCTGTTTTAGGGCACTAATCTAACCTAACATAACCACACCTAGTATTGCGGTAACCACTAGTAGTTCAAGTTATTATGGTCCCGCTCCCCACTTAAATGTCAGGGTAGACATAGTGCGGCTAATCTCATCAAAATGGTTCCAGGGCCCACCAGATATGCTGTCAGCCTTAAATAACCTGAGACATAAACCTTTGTTAAAAACAAAAAAAACTAAAAAAAAATCATATTCTGGAGGTTTTAATTGCCGGGGTCAAATTGACCCCAGTGGGTAAAAAATGTTACCAGATTTGAGGGTAACAGGAGGGTTAATCAAGCCACAAAACTGCCACTTTGGATTCTGTGGGGTCTTTAAATATGCTTTACTTTACCTGTAAACAGATTTCATCACGTCATACTTTGCATAAAAGTAGCAACCTCCAGCTACATATAGATGACCATCAAGGACCCCAACACCATGTCTAAATCTGGCACGATCTGGCATTTCTCCCAGCATTCTCCACTCAATCTCCTTCACAAGGCCTGTTCCACTTCTCAGAGAGTTAGCAAACCAGAGCTGCTTGCTGGGTAGCCGTTGATCCATGTCTAGATTCAGCTGATCGCCTCCGACCAAAACCAGGGCATCTTTGGGTTGACGTCTGCGTTGCTGCGCCACACGGTCAGAAATGCCAAATCCAAACTCCTTTAGTGCTGATTTGTAGAGTTCAATATCGACTTCTCCACTGCATTCCATGCTCAGGTTTACGGCGCGGACTTCTCGAAATTCTCTGAAGGTCATGAATGGAAAACGGACTGCTTGCATGAGCTGTTCGGCCTGCAGGAGCCGTTCAGCGGGATCTGCCTCTATCCAAGTAACGACCGCTCGGAAAACAGACAGCTCCGATGGAGTGGACAGTGCGTCGCACCGGAGGAACGCCATAAGCTTCTCAGCCGGGAGGTCCTGAAACTTTGGGGTGGCAGATACTTCTTGGAAGTGTCTCAGGACATAGTCCTCAGCCAGCTCCATCAACTCCACCACCCCATAGGCCTCTGCAAAGGACACCACGTCCAGGCAGTTGAGGACATTAATTTCTTTCTCCAGGAATTCAAGGCAGAGCGAGATGGCTGGCTGAAACTGAAACTGGCGGGATGTGGAGGCGAGTTCAAACACGCAGCCCCAACCGAGCACCAGAGTGCCGCTGTAGGCGCAGTGCAGGAGGGCCTCGAGCTCAGCGGCTCCGACTAACAGCAGAGACACGGACTCCTGCCTGCTCTCCTTCATACCGCTGGTAAACATGCCTCTGAAGTAGTCACTGCTGGCTGCCAGAAGCACCCTGTGAGCTTCATGAGGGCAAAGAATTTAGTCTTTTAAAAGATTACAAATCTTCTATTAAAATATTAATATTTTCACAATTTTACAAAACATTCAAATTGTAATGGTCACTGAGGACCAACTGTGGATGGAATGAAATCAAAAGGTTAGTAAAGTCATTAACATAACATAACTATTTGTCTCTACCTCTGTTCTTCACTATTGAAGACTACTAACTATTGTAAACTTTTTCTACCATCAGCCAACAGTTGACAAAATGGAGGGAAAAATGGTTGTCATTTTTTTGTGTCAAGTCAAAAAATTGTAAACATTTTCCTGCCTCTTTTCTTTTACTTTTTTTTTTTTTTTTGCAGTTACATGTAGATAAAACTCAAGCCTAGCTGTTGACAAAATGGCAGGGAAAACGGTGGCCATTTTCTTGAGTTCAAATTTTCTTTTTTTCACATTCAAATTTGAGTAATGCTCTCTTTTCCATAAGCAAACACCCAGAATGCTCAAACATACACCTCACATTGCCCTAAAGACAACTGAGCATCTATAGGTCAGCATCCTGGAAACCAAACACACACTAGCATTGTGGAGACTCATGAGCAAGCATCCCTATTTCTTGCACAAATGGTCATATTTGGGATGTTACAATATCTCTAGGTGTCTTACCATGGAAAACTGTTCCTTCAGCCACCAATTCAACATCACATCCCACTCTTGTAGCCCATAAGTCCTTCATTGCTTGTAGGCCAGCTTTCATCTGCTCTTCCACTGAGATATTTCTCAGTTTTTCTTCCCTGTTAACTCCATCTTCGGAGAGCTCCAGGACTCTTGGTGCTCCCAGACTAAGTGCTGCAGTCCGAATCTGTGGCATGGCGTCTTTCTTCAGATTGCTGATGGCTCCAGTGTAGGCGAACTCCACCACTGCAGCCAAACCTGAACCTTGAACCTCGGGACACAATCTCAGCGAGATCTCCTTCTCATCCCCATCCCTCTCCTGGAGCTTCTGCTGGATGAGGGAGCTCACCGCAGCCAAGACAAGCGAGTGAACATGGAAGCTTAGGCCATCCTCGGTGCTCAGGATCAAATCCGTGAGGAGGTTCTCCATCTTCAGCTCCCCCAGAGTCTGGAAGATCTCGCTTGGGTAACTTTGTCTATGGTACCTTTGCAGTAGTTCATCTTCCTCCATGTTATCGCTCTCGTTGTCCTTCACTGCCCTCTCTTTCATTCCTATCCTGCTGTCGTTGTAAGACTTTATCCATTTTAGCTTCCTGTTTTCTTCCTCAAACTTCTCTCCTCCTTCTTTTATCATCCTTTTCCTGCGCTCCTTCTCTCTTCTCCAGCATTCCTCCCATTCAATGGGCAGATTTTTTTTGGTAAATTCCATGAAAAACAATACTTCTCCTTACTGGCGTTCTCTGTTTACAGCACTCACTCTTGCCGGTGCTCATGTAAGCTGTATTTCCCTGAAGTCAAGTCTAATTATAGTTTCTGAGTCAGTAGATCTCATTTCATTAGACCTGAAGACTTTACAGAGGGGTCGTTATTATTTTACAATTAATGTCACAGTCCTATGGTAGTGTTAAAAGTTTTTTTTTTTATGTGATGATTTTCAGGAATAGGGTTCAATGGGGCTAAAGAAAAAAAAATATTAATAATGTGCTTTTCACTACTTCCTTAGCGTATGATTGCAGGAAAACAAAAAAAATATATATATATATTGAACATTTACGGAGCAACAGATTTTGAGTGAAAAATTTAATCTTAAAAGTAGTTTATTTTGTTTAAAAATCATATAAATGTATGAGGTGACGAAGGGGGCCTTTTACCCCACAGACACACGGGCAGACACAGTATTTTTTTTTTTTTAATAATGTCTAAGTTAATACTTTAGCATCACCTTAGCAAAGTTTGTACTATTTCCTGTTTATTTTGATAAATATAATAATTCATTTTTGTTTAGTAAATATACTGTCATTAATATAGGCTATGTTAATATAAAAATATACACTATATGGCTAAAAGTTGCACATGAACTGCACATGAACTTTAATGCCATCCCATTCTTAATCCGTAAGGGTTTAATATGGAGTCGGCCCACCCTTTGCAGCTCTAACAGCTTCAACTCTTCTGGGAAGGCTTTCCACAAGGTTTAGGAGTGTGTTTATGCGAATTTTTGTCCATTCTTCTAGAAGTGCATTTGTGAGGTCAGGCACTGATGTTGGACGAGAAGGCCTGGCTCGCAGTCTCCGCTCTAATTCATCCCAAAGGTTTTCTATATCGGGATGAGGTCAGGACTCTGTGCAGGCCAGTCAAGTTCCTCCACACCAGACTCACTCATCCATGTCTTTATGGGCCGACGCTTTGTGCACTGGAGCGCAGTCATGTTGGGACAGGAAGGGGCCGTCCCCAAACTGTTCCCACAATGCTGGGAGCATGAAATTGTCCAAAATGTCTTGGTGAAGCATTAAGAGTTCCTTTCACTGGAACTAAGAGGCCAAGCCCAACCCCTGAAAAACAACCCCACCCAATAATCCACCCTCCACCAAACTTTACACTTGGCACAATGCAGTCAGGCCAGTCCCGGTCTCCTGGAAAACTTAGACTCGTCCATGGGATTGGCAGACAGAGAAGCCTGATGTGTCTCTCCAGAGAACAGGTCTCCACTGCTCAGAATTCAATGATTTGGAGGGGTGTCTCAATACTTTTGGCAATATAGTTTATCTCAGTTCTCAAACTAGAAACTTTTTTAATTTTTTTTTATATTTTGTTTAATATGATAATTATTGGCAGTTAAAAGGAAATATGAAATAATATCTAAATTCTAAATAGCGTAATCATGTTTTCCGTTTTTGGGGTGAAAGTTTGTTTTTGCTGAAATTAAATGATAAAATCTTGTTTAATTTGATCATTATATTATAGTTATGTCATATATTATGTCAAAGAAAATATGATATTGCTTTGAATATCATTGAAATGATACAAGCACTAAAGTATAAAACAAAACAAAAAATCTTAATTTTAAAACTCATTATTGTTTTACTTTTACATATAGGCCAAATAATGCCGTCACATTTGCAGATCACATTTTAAAGTACATAAAAAGCAGTTATTCATTCTTGTTATGACTATGAAAGACATTTAAACACTGAAAGATATGCACTGCCATTCAAAAGTTTAATCGTTTGATCGAACATTTATGATTATTATCAATGTTGAAAACAGTTGTGTACATTATTTTTCAAGATTCTTTGATGAATAGAGAGTTCAAAAGAACAGCATTTATTTGAAATAGAATCTTTTGTAACATTATAAATGTCTTTCCTGTCACTTTTGATTAATTTAATGCATCCTTGATGAATAACAGTTTTCATTTCTATTTCTTTCCAAAAAAAAAAAAACTTTCCAACTTATAATTGGTAGTGTTTAATAATATACAAAAGCTTTCCAGTTCAGATAATGCTGTTCTTTTGAACTTTTTTAAAAATTAAATAACTGAAGCCTTGGTGAGCAGAAGATACTTATTTTTTAACATTAAAAATCTTACCGATCCCAAACTTTTGAACGGCAGTGTTTGCCTGTTTCTTATAGCCACTGATTGAAGCTGAGTATGCCAGATGTATTGAATAGATAATTGTCCATATAGCTGACAAATATAATAACATGCACATCTTTTAACATCAACCATGCATTTAAAAAAAAAAAAAAAAAAATTAGAAAGTAATTTTAATAAATCTCTTAAGTAGTACAAGTACTCTCAAGTACTCTCTAATATAGTATGTGTTCTTAAAACTGCATGTGTAATTATTAAAGAATGTTAAAGAATGTGAATTACATGCAATGATAATGAACAAAAAACGACTAACAACCATGTTGTTCAGAATCACAGTTTAGGTTATGAAACATGTTTTTATCAGAGTCAGTGTTTTGCCCAACCTATATAACACCAGTGAGCCAGCAGACTGACATCCATGAACATTGTTTCCTCTGTTTACCACAAAGTAGACGTGCACTTTTCAGAAAGCTGATTCTTCTTTAGCACGGTCTTGTTGCTTCTGTTTGGGGTGAAATTCAGGAAGAACATAGTGTTGAAAAGCACACCAAATCAAACACAAACAGGCATGTGACCCAGGTGAACTGTATGTACACCAATGTAAAATTTGAGAAATCATTGTAATTATACATGTAACATTAAAGATCTCATGAAATTATGAGAAATCATCATGTATCAACCCCAGTTTTAATATATGTGCACGGAGAAGAAGACATGCTGGATAATAGTGTCTGAGATCTGAAAAACGAGCATTTAATCACCATTTTACCAGTCATTGAATCATGTATGAAAATGTTCTGTACATAAACACATAATTTCTTGTACAATTCTTTGTACTTGTTAACAGTGATGACGTTTTGAGACCCAAGGTCACTTACACAAAGCCCACCCATCTGGGCTCCGCATTGAAGGACGTGCCCAATAAATGACCAAAAAAGTCACGGTAAGAAGTTTTATTGTTCATAAAAATAAACGTTTTATGAACCTCTTTATGGCATGCGATTCCATGAAACTTGTATAAACAGTGGAAAGGGTTTATTGTGTTCTTTCGGCCCTTACTCAAGTGCTCTTTGAAATCGAAATTCTAGGAATGGACGAAAACACTAACTGATTGGCTAATGTCCACTCTATAAATTACATATCCTTTGGCCATCCATATTTTGCCCTCATGAAAAGCATGATGGTTCCAGTAAACAGCCTGCATACTAAGCTCTGATTGGTTAGGTGGGGATGTGGGTGTGTTTACTAAATACCCCTGTATAGATAGTTGGAACAATCGTCATGAAACTGGTACACATTCCCAAAGAAAACCCACATCAACAAAATATTTTCATGTTAGTACTTACAACAAATGAATGGGAACACTAAGCGAAAGTAGCAGATATCAGACAGCGCACATATGCTGGTTCAAATCATTGCCTTTTCCATTAAAACAAGGCCCTTTTGTAGTTATTCCATTTGATCAAAATAAAACCATTATCACTGCATTTTCATGATGTTCATGATCTTGCTACTAAGTTTAATGTGCAGTCATGATGACCAAAGTTTAAATTTAATCATGTTTTTATATATCTAGTGCTTTTCACAATCCAAGCAGGTTTACAGAGGGAAGATATACAGCAGGGGGAAATCCCTTCAGTGCTTTAGAAGGAAGAAACCTTGGCAATGACTCACTTTACATGTCTTTTGGGCAAAATTTAAAATAAACTAGATAAAATCGTTTGTAGACAAAGTTGGCTTGAGAAATTCTAGCCAGAAAGCTTGAAGTAGTTTTAGTAGATAGACAGACAGACGGGTATATAGATAGATAGACAGACAGATGGGTATATAGATAGACAGATAGAAAGATGGATAGATAGATAGACAGACGGTTAGATATATGATAGATATATGATAGATAGATAGATAGATAGATAGATAGATAGATAGATAGATAGATAGATATGATAGATAGATAGATAGATAGATAGATAGATAGATAGATAGATAGATAGATGGGTAGATAGATGATAGACAGACGGGTAGATAGATAGATAGATAGATAGATAGATAGATAGATAGATAGATAGATAGATAGATAGATAGATAGATAGATAGATAGATAGATAGATAGATAGATGGGTAGATAGATGATAGACAGACGGTAGATAGATAGATAGATAGATAGATAGATAGATAGATAGATAGATAGATAGATAGATAGATAGATAGATAGATAGATAGATAGATAGATAGATAGATAGATAGATAGATGGGTAGATAGATGATAGACAGACGGGTAGATAGATAGATAGATAGATAGATAGATAGATAGATAGATAGATAGATAGATAGATAGATAGATAGATAGATGGGTAGATAGATGATGACAGACAGATAGATAGATAGATAGATAGATAGATAGATAGATAGATAGATAGATAGATAGATAGATAGATAGATAGATAGATAGATAGATAGATAGATAGATGGGTAGATGGGTAGATAGATGATAGACAGACGGGTAGATAGATAGATAGATAGATAGATAGATAGATAGATAGATAGATAGATAGATAGATAGATAGATAGATGATAGACAGACAGACAGACAGACAGACAGACAGACAGACAGTTAAACAGGTTTGAGATGATGCACATGCTTCTCTGATAACAGCTGGACAAACTTTACGTAAACGTGCTTCAAATCATGGAAAAACACTGGTTTACTGGCAAGTTTCCAGGCCATATGGAGTCATGCAAGTCATTTAGACCAATGATAATAAGTTGATAAAAATAATTTCCTTTATGATGCTCACTTTGGGACAAAGATATCTGATGTGACCACACATCCGAACTGTTGCTAGACAAACTCTATTTGACAGATGTGACATCTTGGGAAACCAGTTTGTAGATATTTCTGAAGAAGTCTTCAAAGATAGCAAGAGAACACAATACAAAGAACTGCCAGTCATGATTCTTCAAAAATGTTTGTGTACATCTAATAATGGGTGTGTGTAAGTAGGCTCAATTTAGGTATAAAAGAAAACGCATTTCCTGACAGCAGAGGAAGGTCAGCTCATCTCCCCTCGGCTCGGTGCTGTGATTTCCGTGGATGTGTTGGGTCATTCCTGCGATCTCCATTAAGGTTTGAAGCAGGAAGCATAGACATCTTTAAGTCCTACAGAATCCACAATGGCCAAATATATCGATCGCGTCAGAAACTTAATCCCGGGTCTGCGCCGGCCGGACAACAACATCCCGCCTCAAGGTGTTACCGTGGATATCGGAGATTATGGAAAGGAGCAGGACAACAAGAAAAAAATGTCGTTCTACAATCCGCTTGACCCCGTGCCAAAGTTTGAATTTTACGCCAAAGACACGATCTCGGGACGCATAAAGAGCTCCAGACCGTCACTGGATGTTCTGCGCAAACCAGTAAGTAAATATGAATGAAAATACCAAAAATAAATTTACTAACACATATTTGAGTCCATTGAAAATTGTACCTGAAGAATTTGGTTTGGATGGCAACACTTTGACATCTGGTGGACATATTCTCTGTATGTTCCTGTCGACAGCCGGAACTGGATGATCTTCCTCCTCCACCAGAGGATGACGGACGGCCCAAAGTCAAACTCGTCCGCTTTGGCTGGGTACTGGGAGTCATGGTGAGAAAACATGGATCATACATTTGATCTCTTTAGCGTCTCAAGTAGTTTTCCCTAGATGTTAAATGTTTAAGTCTCCAGCTTCTCTGATTTTCTCCTGAGAAAACGACCCATTTTGTCTCCTCTTGGGTTACAAAGGAGAGATTCGAGAGCTTTGGGTGACCCGAGTTTAAATCTTGAAACCTTTTCCGGTCTTGTTCTTGTCTGTACTCGCCCAGTGTCTCCTCTCATACTGTCCTATCTAATAAAAAGGCAAAAGGCCAAAAATATAACTTCAAAAAAATGTGTCTTAAACTGTACTTATATTTGCAGTCAAAACCCGATGTCTCTATCAGAGAACTCAAATACTGCAACAGTCAATTTCCCATTTATCTAATACTTCTATAGCCGACTCTGACTGGATGCGGATGAATTTCAAGTCACATTTCTCCCCATTGTCAATTTCAATAAATAATAAAGTGATATAAAAAAGATTGAATCCAAACAGTTGGCTATTCTCCTGTATCTCATTTTACCCACATTGTTATTATCGTAATGCATTTGCTTGTTAATCTCACTGATACCTCATTACAGTCATGAGAACTGGGAGGACGTGCTTAACAGGGATGTAAACTATTCAGTTAATTTGCCATTTTTAAAAGCAAAAATTGTCACCAAATTGATTCTTGCAGAACAGAAGAGTTCTTTGGAGCAAGAAAAATAATCTTGTGTCTGTTTTGGACAGAAACAATACACAAGATTTCAATCAGAAACAAGATTATTTTTCTCACCCCATTGGCAGATCATTTTGCATGTTTTAAGCAAAAACTCCCTTCATTTTGATTAGATTTTCTGGAAAACAAAGATAAAAATATCATATGTCATTGTACTTATCTAGTAAAAGCATCTTGATTTAAGACATGTTTTGATATTTGGACTGGAAACAAGACAAAAATACTAAGCATTTTTGCAGTGTTGATAATGTTATTATAAATATTATTTGGTGATATCCAAACAAAAGTGTATATCATTTCAATGTATTAGGTATTACTGTATAACAAAATAATAAATAAATCATGCAAATGTGTACTGGAAGCTTACTTGAAGCTTAAATTCCCAGATCTGTATTTGTCTCACCTACACAAGTCTGCAAAATAATGTAGAAATTCTTACTCCCACACAGCACTGATGAGTTTGCTGTGATTCTGATTCTCCAGATTCGCTGTATGTTGAACATCTGGGGAGTCATTATGTACCTGCGGCTGCCGTGGATCACATCTCAAGCCGGACTCAGTGAGTCGGTCCTCCATCTCATTCATTGAGTTAAAGTCATTTCTCGAATGCCTTTTTAACAGTTAAATGTTTCATTCCTTAGACTCAGAGAATTGAAAGGATCTAGACCTTATCTAAAGTCATTTTTGCCTCTTTGCTTGCAGTTTTGACCTACGTCATTATCTTTATGTCTATCGTCATCACAACAATCACGGCGACGTCAGTGTCTGCAATCTCCACCAACGGGAAGATCTACTCCGGTGAGTCAAATGAATTGTTACCATAAACACAGGAACATTTGAATTAGTGTGGGATTAATCAGAATCTTTCACTAGTCTTAAACACATTTACTGAGGTGTATTTTTTAAACAAGTAACGCTAATTTGTCAAAACAAGTGAAAACAGTCTGGTTGATCTTCCTTAAGGTGGCACATACTTCATGATCTCTCGGAGTCTGGGTCCGGAGCTTGGAGCGCCCATCGGTTTGCTCTTCGCCTTCGCCAACGCTCTCGCCTGTGCGCTCCACACGGTGGGGTTTGCAGAGACCGTCAGAGATCTTCTGAAAGTGAGACATGCACACATTGTAGGGCTTGAGGGAAACACACAGAGCAGCCAAACAATTAATCAGTTATTAAAAGCACTCATTTTATTTAATACAAGAACTTGTCAAAATTGGTCATGATTCAGTCAACATGCATATGCAGAGTTAAGTTGCATTTACAACAAGAACAATCATTTATATTTTGCTAAAGAAAAAAGCATATGTGCATTGTGGCAATAGCTTGAGATCCCACCCTTCCTTCAGAGCGTCTCCAAAGCCACGCCTCCTTTAAAACACATGAACGCACACAGCAGAGTTTCCAAAGCGCTACGAGAGAAAGTGTTAAAGGTCCACTGAAATCAAAATTCAAGTTTTTTAGCTTTCAGAATGACTATGTTAGCCCTAAGGTTATGAATAAGCTGGTATGTTCCAAAACAATGACAACATTTGCATTCAGGAGATATAAGCATTCAAAACTTACAGTCTCTCACTTCTGTCAAAACGAATCTCAGATTTTGATGACATCATCGCAGACTTCACCTACTCATCAAATCTTCTGTCCAATCAAAAGCTCTCTAGAGTCCGAAGTGCCCACCCCCCCTACATTACAAATAGACTCTGCAGCTGAAATCGGTCAGTTGTTCAAACATTTACTGATTTCTACATGGCGTAAAGCACATAGCACGCTATAGTTGCAATTGAAAACGATTCAGTGTATACATGCTTTCAGTCGAGGCGAATGAAGTTTGGACACACACTCACACCGACGGCTCTGGTGTAAAGTTAGACTAAAGCCCCACTGACATCCCATTTCATGATTCATGAGAACATTTACCCCTAAAATGTTCAACACTGTGAGACGCTTTTTAAAATATGCATTTTTTACTCTTCTGACATTCTGAGATCAAATTTGCAATATTCCTTATGGGAACATATTTTTCTTAGGATTCAGAATGTCGTTTTGAATGCTTATATCTCCTGAAAGCAAATTTTGTTAGTTGACATGTGTTTACCAGAAGTGAAAGTATGTTGTAAATGTGTATAGCACATTCTGTACTGTACATACACAAATCTCATCCACAATAATTTTCTTTATTCTCAGGACTATAAATCTCAGATGGTGGATGATGTCAATGACGTGAGGATCATCGGGGCGATTACTGTCGTCATCCTCCTCTGCATCACATTCGCTGGCATGAGTTGGGAGGCGAAGGTATGCTCCTGTCCTCTGCTCCTGTTTTGGCTTACTTCCCAAGACTGCCTCTTCTAACACAACTCTTCGTGGTTTTTGCACTACCCCAGGCTCAGATCCTGTTCTTCATCGCGATCATGCTCTCCTTAATTAATTATTTTGTTGGTACGGTCATTCCCCCCAACAATGAAAAGCAGGCTGCAGGATTTTTCGGCTACCAAGGTGAGTATACAAGAGCCAGATCTAATGTGGCTTTCAGGTGCATCTAGTTGTTTCTAAGTTTAGGAGTCAATATTTCAACCGATGACAAGCTGTTGACACAACATATATGATCCGTGCATGACATCATGCATTATCCATGTAGCTTTTGTTTGTTGAAATACAGACCTGGAACTTGATGTTGGTTTGTGCTGGAACAACCAAACCTAACCAGAGTTTTCTTCTTCCAGCTGATATTTTTGTAAGCAACTTGCTGCCTTCCTTCCGAGGTGCAGATGGATATTTCTTCAGGATGTTCGCCATCTTTTTCCCGGCTGCTACAGGAATTCTGTCTGGCGTCAACATCTGTGGAGATCTCAAGGTAATATTGCCATTTCAGGCAGAGTGTGTAACGCAGGAAAGTCAAGTGCCTTAAACCACTACAGAAATAATGTGGGTCCGTGGTTTTCCAGGATCCAACTGGTGGGATTCCTAAAGGGACACTGCTGGCCATATTGTGGACCACCTTGAGCTATTTATTGATCTCAATCACATGTGGTGAGATTAGACCTTTTTTATGTGACACCTTTTTTGAAACTCATAAACTCTTATGGAATGAATTGAAATCCAATTGAAATGAAATGCAGTTTTATTGATGAACCGTCCTCCTCACTGAAGCATGTCCTCCTCTTCCTCAGCTGCAACTGTTGTAAGAGACGCTTCTGGTATTCTGAATGATAGTTTAGCGCTAACGAATCACACGATCCCCTGCAGCGGTCTGGGCTGTAAATATGGCTGGAACTTTGACCGATGTGAACAGAACCGCACATGTGTCTCTGGACTGGCAAACAACTACCGGGTGAGCGCGTCGGCCCTGTTGGTGATCGTTTTCATTATTTTGTTGTGTAGAAGGATAGACTGACTAGTAGCTATTACTGTTTTTCTCCAGGTTCTTACCACAGTTTCAGGATCTGGAATTTTGATCACTATTGGTGTCTTTGCTGCCACCTTGTCATCAGCGCTGGGTTTCCTGGTGTCGGCACCCAAAATTTTCCAGGTAGACGGTGCAACTGTTTTGATTTAACGCTATTTATCCTGCATACAGTTGTCTGTAACATTTTTGTCTGTGTGTTTTCACCCAGTGTTTGTGCAAGGATAACATCTACCCCTTCATTGGCTTCTTCGCAAAAGGTTACGGGAAAAACAACGAGCCTCTACGTGCCTACTGTCTGGCGTTCCTCATCGCTATGGCTTTCATCCTCATCGGTGAGTCCTGGATCTCCTCCAGATCAGTTAGTGAGGTGTTTCTCACTGCAGACGCTTTAATATTTGGTGTAATGTTGATCTTTTCAGGAAATCTGAACACAATCGCTCCTCTGATCTCCAACTTTTTCCTCTGCTCTTACGGCCTCATTAACTTCAGCTGCTTCCATGCGACGATCACCAAATCACCTGGTGAGAACTTCATCATCATCATCATCAGTTTATGCATTGTGTAAATTACAGACTGGATTAACAGATAAACAATAATGTACTGTGAATGTAAATAAAAATATAAATGGATTTAGACCATTAAATTACACTTCCTCAATCATATCCCAGTTTTCCAAGGGTGAAATAAAATAAGAAATGATTTCTCTATTTTTAAGTCATTCAGAAGCTCTTTTTGAGACCAGCTGTTCTGTGTGTCTAATATCCGTGTTTGTCATCTGTGTCTCGCAGGCTGGCGGCCGCAGTACCGTTTCTACAGTCCCTGGACGTCTCTGTTTGGTTCTTGCTTGTCTTTTGTCCTCATGTTTCTATTCACATGGTGGGCCGCTCTTGTCACGTCTGCTGTCGTCATCTTCCTCTTAGGTTATGTTACCTATACAAAGCCTCGTGAGTAACTTCATTGTTTATCTGCTTTGCTTTCAATGACCAAACATGATTCAGATTATGACTTCCATTTTCCAATTATGATCATCAAAACATCCTTTATGTTCAGTTATTTGAACACACTGTCTGTTGTCTAATTGTGTGTCCAGGTGTTAACTGGGGCACGTCTTATCAGGCCGGTTTCTACAACATGGCTTTGTCCTTCTCAATGAATCTGATGGGTGTGAGTGATCATGTCAAAAACTTCAGGTGAGACTGTAAAAGTAAATATTACCAAACTGACTGCAGCATATCATGATACACAAGCCACTCACATACTCTCTCTCTCTTAGGCCTCAGTGTCTCGTTCTGACCGGCCCTCCGAATGCCCGACCCGCTCTGGTGGACTTTGTAGGCACTTTCACCAAAAGCATCAGCTTGATGATCTGTGGGAACATAATCATGGTAAGAACTGGAGCTTAGGCATATTTAATTCACAATCTTACACAGATAAGCCTACGATATGAACGTTCATCCAAATGGGTTGAAGTCAAAAACGATTTACTTTATTAATAAAATCTAACATCACTCTGACTCAATGTGCTTGATCTCGATCTGATTTTTGAGTGGTATATGTAACAGAGGCCAGCTAGTAAGAGCTCTGTGTGTAAACCTCACTCCCCTGATCTCAAGAGGCACTCTAGCGACTGACACTAGAGACTTTATCCTCCTTGTTAGAGCCCCTGCCTCCCATGCCGGACATTCGGGTTCGAGGCCTACCCAGAGCGTGGCGAGTAGGACCTGAAGGATTACATAACATTTTTAATCAGGAAAGATGATTTACAGAAAAACCCTGATTGACACAATTAGATCACTTTGATTTCACCAAAACACCAAATGGCTTATTCAGCTTGAACCTGGGATGTGAAGGTGTTTTGGGTTTATTGCACCTTCATGATTTCAGGAGGACGAGAAGTCCAGTTTTCCGCAACAGAGCACCGATATGCTGGTGGACTGGCTGAATCAGAGGAAGATTCGATCTTTCTACACATCCTTCAATGCTGAATGTCTGAAAGATGGCGCGCACAATCTCATGCAGGTAAGAGCATCGCTAATCTATTCTAACACCTTTATGTTCTCCTCATTACATCCTTCTCAAACAGTCAATCATCTTTCTAGGCTTCAGGTCTCGGTAAACTGAAGCCGAACACCCTCGTTATGGGATACAAGATGAACTGGCGGGAATGTAAACCTGAGAGTTTACAGGACTACGTCAACACCATCAGGTGAGTTCAGATGCTGCTTTTGTTCACAAATATCACTTTATTTGCCATGCATTTATTTCTAATTTGACCTTGTTTAAAGGTGTCATGAACTGGCTTTTTATACTGTTGTATGAGGTCAGCTAAGGATGTTACTGTGGTTTTTACATTCACAAACATCAACCCTGGTTTTGAGGCTCTCTCATGCAACACTAGGTGTTTATGGGCGTGCCACGAAGACATCGTAAACGGCGACGGATAGGATGGGATAAGATTAGCATATTTAATGAGCTTCAGCTCCTCTGTCAGTACATGTGGGAACTGTTTTGAAAGCGTGTGGGGAAACGGCAACCGAAATGAATCGCCCACAGGGCTCGCAAAACATTTTAATTAAACAAACACAATTATGTATCTCTCATTCAGCCGCGATTGATTGGAATGTTATTTTTTTATTACTTGGCCAGCCCTATTGGTGGATATAACTGTAAACCACACACACACACACAAAGCCTTGTTGCAGAGTCAGAAAAATCAGCATGTTGAAAACTTTTGCAATTGTATTTTTCACTCATATTTCACTATATAAGATAGCCTGTCGGCAGGCCAGGCTTACATTTTGGTAGCCCGTCTGGAAAACACAGCCCTGGGACGTTGGGCTTTGTGAGCCCTAGCCCATATATGTCAGCGTCTGATCCCACATAGCAATGAACCAACAACACCACAAATAAAGGATTGTCCAGCCTTTGACAGTGTGTTGATTCATTCATTCATGTAATCTCATCCTGTCTCCAAATCCAATCTTTTGTTTGTCCGTGGTGAAATTGAGAAACAAACATGCAATGTCTTCCCCAAGTGAGCTGGATCTTCATTAAAAATAAAGTTCATCCATGCATTCATATTATTGGAATCCGAATGAATCTTATGCGGTGTGTTTATTGCTTAGAAGTTGGATCCGGTTTAGCTCTATGATAGGCCTGTCATGTCAGGCACGAGTCTGTGGGCGGGGCTACAGAATCAGGCATTCTTCTTCTACTGACGAGAAGGGAAAAATGATTTCTTAATTCATGACCCCTTTAATGTTTCTCATTCAGCGCCGCGTTTGACTCCAGCTACGGCCTTGCAATTTTGAGATTGATGGATGGATTGGACGTTACAGATGCTTTGCATAGTTCAGGTGTGTACTGTGTGTTCTATAAAGTATAGTGACTTGAAAAATGGATTGGTGCTGCAGTTTGGATCATAAAACAAAGTTCACGTTGGTCTGTTTTGAGCAGTAGGCAGATTTGACAATCTGGCATTCGACGCAGACGAAGTCACGCAAACCGAAAAAGACGAGAGTGACCGGAATTCAGGTGACAAACACATTTGAAGTCTTTTTTTGTGTACTTTTACCCCATCGACACTGCTAGTAAAGTGGTGTGACAAACTAGAACATTACAATCAACTGTCTACTTTTGTTATTGTCAGCAAACAAACTTCTCCTTAATCAAGCTTTGGCTGGTGTGATGTATATGGTTTTTACACACGTCTCACCTGCTTTTTTGACCCCCATCCAGATATTTCTGACGATGGATCAAACAATCAGGTCAGATCGGTGTTTCAGACAAAACAGGGCAGAAAGACTATTGACATCTACTGGATCGCTGATGATGGAGGTGGGACACAACTACTTGAAAGATACTTATACTTAATGTGGAAAAAAAAGCATGGCATGAATTTCCAAACTAATTCAGTCTGTGTTGATCTAGCTGCTGGACCAACATGGTTTTGGCCTGGTAAAGCTAGTCAAAGCTCAAGGGGGTTTTCTTATTCTGAATGCTGTTGCTCTCTTTCAGGCCTGACTCTTTTAGTGCCATATTTGTTGACAAGAAGAAATCGCTGGAAAAAGTGCAAAATCAGAGTGTATATCTTAGGAGACCAGGAGACCATGAAGGAAGACCGTAACGAGTGAGTGGATTTTCACCATCATCCGTTACCAGTTTTGATATGCAGAAACTGTGGTTCTTTAAATGGGTTTTCTCAATCCAGTATGAAGATGCTGTTGAAGAGATTCCGGCTGGAGTTCGAGGACATCGTCGTGATAACAGATGTGGATAAAGCTCCTCTGCCAAAAAAGTGAGAACCTTGTGCAAATAAACACACATACAACGACATGCAGGTTTGTAGTAATGCTGCCTTGGAAACAATAGCACTTCTAAACACTGTTTGGTAAATAATATTATAGTATTTACCAGATATTATTTCCTCAAATGTCCATGTCACAATGTGAAATATTAGCATAATGTCCGCCAAAAAGCATATGCAAAAAAGAAGGCGAGCTTTCAGTGAATTGGGGCCAGATGTACAAGTAAGCACCAGCTAGTGAGAGCTGTGTGAGTAATCCAGACTAGCAACTGACGCTACAGACTGTGGTCTTTAGGGTCCTTATTAGTGGCCTTATTAGATTTCGAGTCCTCCCTGGAGCGAGGCGAGTAGTGAGAGCTAACTATACAGACTGTGGTCTTTAGGGTCCATGTTAGAGTCCGCCTCCCATGCCGGAGATGCCAATTTCGAGTCTCGCTCGTAGCGGGGCGAGTAGGACTGGAGGGGTTACAATGGGGCCATGACCCAGATAAGAGTGCGTTTTAGGGGGTGAGTGTAATGGAGGCCAGCTAGTAAGAGCTGTGCGAGTAATCCTCACTCCCCTGATCTCAACACTCCCTTGTGACAAAAGTAAGGGCTGTTACATTTCCGATACACTCTTTAGATGTTTGTCCAATCACAACGTACTGGGTCTGCTCGCCAATCTGAGCTTTTCAGAAGAAGGGACATTGAGGAAATCAGCACGTTTCACACATACTGGGAATAGAGGAGTTGTAATAATGCACAGTAGGCCTGTGTGAAAAAATCTTCTTCCTCTCTGTTCCTGTAGTTGGCAGCGGTACGAGGAAACCATCGCCCCATTCATGAGTGAAGAACAGGCTGGAGGAGACGTACAGGAGCTCAAGAGACCATGGAAAGTTTCCGACAAAGACCTGGAGGCCATAAAACCCAAGGTGTGTGTGTTTTTGTTGGTGTGTGTTGTTTTGAACACGAGTATGATCCATCCTTTTCTCCATCTTGACTGTCTTTTATTTTCAGGTGGAGAGGTCGGTGAGACTGAATGAGATCATCAAGAAGAACTCCATCCCCGCGGCTCTGGTTGTAATGTGAGTATTGATAGTTAGAGCAGTTGACCCATCCCATATATGTCATTCACATCCAAAGTGATTTACAAATGTGTAGTCTCAGCCTCAGACGTCACGCCCACGGACCGTTGGCTGAACGTCTGATGGCACACTTATCTGGGAACACTTCTGAGGCCTGTTGTATGAAGCTAGCTGAACAAACTCTGAGTTTCAGAGTAGGTTTAGAGTTGACAAATCCAGATCAATCCAACCTGGTTTAGATCAAGTTCAGTGGTTTCTCAAAGCTTGGTATAAACTTTTTCTGTCAACTCGGGTTTAATCCAGAGTTTGTGATTAACTCTGAAGCACGTGCGGCAAACAGCCAATCACAGTGTGTGTTTGATTCACTTCTCTTCTGAAGATTGAGAGATCGTTTTGAAAATAATCATGAAATTAAATGTGTTTACAAAGCAGGAATAAACTGTGACTGCAGTGAAAGTTTGAGAAGGCGCTGAAAGATTATCTGACTATATCAGTGCATGTGAATTAAAGAAATATGCCTAATAATTATAGCTTCACAAAGAGCTCAAATGAATACACCTTTAAAAGAATTATTAATGCATGTTTTATATTTATATTAATATTTAGCTACTTGTCAATTAATATAATATGAAATATTATATTAAATAAAAATAATTATAATTCATATAATATAATTATAATAAATAGTTAGCACCAGTGTTGGGGCTAGTTACTCAAAAAAGTAATATATAACATATTACATATTACTCTCAAAAATAATGCCTTACTTTACTTTATTACTCCCTGGAGAAAGTTACTAGTTATATTACTAGTTACATTTTTTTTCTTAATTACAAGTGGTGGAGAGCAGCTTTCTCCCCGGGCAAGTTATTTTCCTTCCGTTGAACATATTCAAAATAATGACTGAATCTCCACCCGTCGAAACTAGCTTTCTGTTGCTGGGAACCTTTCTCTGAAAAAGAGTTTGCCGTTGTTGACGCTTCCATTTTTCCCGTCTGTCTTTGAGGATGCCGCTCTGCTGCTGGCTGTGTCGACCAATCGGTGATGGTAAATGATACCTCATGCCAAACCCAGACCAATCACTGTTCCAGTCACGCCCTCCTCCCCTTCCCTTCTGTTCTCTGTGTTTTGTGCGATGAAGGTGCTACTGGCAAATGTAACGCAAGTAACTAGCTCGGGAAAACTGTAATAATATTACCATTTTCAGACGAGTAATGCCTTACACTACCAGTTACTGAAAAAAGTAATATTACCACAGTAACGCGTTACACCCAAGACTGGTTAGCACCAAAGAATGAGAAATTGTGTCTCTATAACGTTTTTTTTTTTTTTTCACTATAAACTGCAAATTTGTAATGAGAGATACAGGGGGTGTGGCTTTATTGTCTTTACTTGCAGCTGATTGGTCCAGTTTGGGTTTGCGATCTCAAACCCAGAATAAAACCGGCTCCAGAGCAGTTTCTTGAGCCCGATCCAATCCACCTTCTTGAGCCCGAAAAGCCAGAGTTTGCTCAAACTAATCTTGAACTTACCTGGGTAGCAACTGAAACCAGCTTTGTGGAACAGGCCACAGGAGTTTCGAAGTCGTCATCTGATTGGTTGAATTCTACAGGATATCCGTGAGACGTGTGTGTCGCGTTCTTTAACAGTCTGCCAAGAAGCAAACGCTGTGACTTGAAGAAGAACGCCGTCGTATTTACAACTGTGACAATGAGCGCTTACCGTGATCAACTAAACGCTGGATTTTAAAAGGATGTGAAGTCCGTGGCTCCAGTGTTGCAGTAAATTTGCTCATCGTTCTTGAATGAATAATTCATAGATGCACATCGCTCTGTTATTGCAGGGACATCGACTTTACATTTTCACGCCCCTGAACATGGCGTGGAACGAAACAAACTGTGATTGGTTGTATTACGTCAATCAAATGTCCTCTTGGGTGGTCCTTGACCAATGAAAGCTGCGGACCTTCTGCAGTCAGTCTGAAGGTCTGGCTATGCGAGACTAACAAATGAGTGACATCACAAGCAATTGGTCATACTTTTGCATATTTCGAGGCCTTTTAGAACTAAAGCAAAACAAATTGATGCTTCTTAACTCGCTTAACTTTTATGACCAGCTTTCCCAGCTAATGTATGCCTGATACCAGCTCTAAACGCAATGTGTGTGTTTCAGTTCTCTTCCAGTCCCTGATGTCAACTGTCCCAGTTCTCTTTATATGGCCTGGATTGAAGCGCTGAGCTACGGCATCCACTGTCCAACCCTGCTCATACGAGGAAACCAAGAGAACGTCATGACCTTCTACTGCCAGTAAAACACTCACATTAATGTGAGTTCATCATTAAACACAATCATTACTGCACGTGAAGCTGCTGTCAGTTTCAGTGATGTGAAGAATCAGACCTGTTGGACTGAAATGAGCTGCTTAATCCTCTTGCACAATGATTATTTTACTGCGAATGTATATTTGTATCACATGTTCATATGTCTGTATAATCTTTGAGGATTCAGAGTTGACTAGAAAGAATATAATAGAAATGCAGTGGAGTTATGCTGGTGGAGGGAAGTCATTTATCTCAGGACCTTCATTTCAAAGTAGAACATAAGAGTTTCAAGCCATTTAAACGAGACACAATAATAATGTAATACATGTTACATTTTGACTGTATAAGAATAGGAAATTATTAGGTTGTTGTTACAAATATGAAAAATTACAAATATGTTCTTGATGTGCTTTTCAATGTGAAAAATACAAAATGTTTTAAAATGCTGTACAATCTCGATCTCAACATTTAACTGAATATATTCTTTGCTTTGGATAAAAGCGCCTGCCAAATGTATAAACGCACACGTAATACACCAGTTGATTCAAAGGCACTGAGGGGACTTCATGAAAGCTTGATGTTTTGCAGTAAATAAAATGACATGCACACATTTTGAAGCGTGACACGTGTCACTATATGTTTTGGGGCTGCTAACTTAAAACACACACTCATGTTTATTAATAATTAGCAAGTGTGTTTGTTTAACCTCAAATTATGATTCTTACATTTCAAACGTAAATGATTCATGAGGCTCCAATACTATCAGATTGTGCTTTGTGCATGAAATACATATTGACCTGCAGCCTCTTCCAAAAAAAAGAAAAGAAATGTATAATGGTTAATGGTATTACAGTCAATACACTAGAACTAGCTCGCCATGGTGATCGCATTCAGCCACACTTTTCTGATGATTTGAAAGGTTTAATGATTCTGATGATTTTATATAATCAGATTGTTTTAATGTATGTGGCGTGCAGCTCAGATCGATTAATGAGATGTGTTTAATGACTGACTCATGATCACAAACCTGAGCACAGTTTGAGTTATTTCTGATCTCTTTTAAAACAAATTTTTCTAGCTTGGTCAACCCTTTATGAATCCTGAATGGTTTTGTTTTAAATGTGCATACTGTTGAAATAATTGGAGCTTATTTGTTTTAGATGGACCGCTATTCTGAGAAGCACACCAGTCTGGCTGTGTCTAAAAAATTAGGCTGCCGACTTACTCCACTGCCACAAGACTCAATGGCGAAATCGCCCCCTAAACCCTCATTCACTATTCCCTACATTAGTCCACTAATGTAGTTCACTTGAAAGAGTGAATGAAAACGAAAGTGTGAAGTCGGGAAAGCTGTTGAGTGTAAATCGGCTGTACACTCGTTATTGCGGTGCATTGTGGGATAGAATGAGTGCACTCAATAACGTCCACTATGGTTTTGGACACCACCACAAATGTCTGTCCCCTCAATATATAGGGGGTATAGGGGGCGATTTCGGATTCAGCCAATATTTCTATCCATCACAGCTTTGTTCACTTATGTCAAAAAGCTAACCAAATGGTTGATAAAGTGTATGTCGCCCTCTACAGGAGTATTGTAATGAGGGTAAGGGAGACTTAAGTTTTCAAATCTTTCTCACTTTCAACACTAAAATATACCGCGATGACGGTAGGCGCAAGAACCAACATGTGCAGTAGTTTCTTTTAAAATGATATGGCGCTCACATATGTGCACGGCACGCTTATGTTAACAAACCAAAGGTCTCACCCACAGTGTGCCAGATTCAAACGAGTGGACTTAATGAGTCAATGTATTCTTCACATAAAGCTTAAGATTTAACACAAATTATACGAACTACTTTTAGAGACTTTTGGATGTTTTATGTTTTTTTTTATTCTGGGTGAAATATTTATTGTACTTTTGCAGTACAAAAAACAAAACAGGTAAAACTATATAACATTTATAAATCATTTGCAAACTGTTAGTTAAGTCATATATTGCACACTCTTCATTAGTAATATAATGTATACAAATAGTGAGTTCTTCATTCATTATCAGTATTAAAACAAATTATTGTTTAATTCGCTCATAACAGTTAGATAATGTTTTTATGCTTTGACAGCATTTTACTGTAAATAGCGCTCACTTTAGATCAAGAAAATGGGAAAATTGATTGGATTATTATTAAGTGTTTATTTAAAAAACAAAAAAACAAAAAATATATATATATAAAGCTCCATATATATATATATATATATATATATATATATATATATATATATATATATATATATATATACACTCACCTAAAGGATTATTAGGAGCACACACTAATACTGTGTTTGACCCCCTTTCGCCTTCAGAACTGCCTTAACTCTACGTGGCATTGATTCAACAAGGTGCTGAAAGCATTCTTTAGAAATGTTGGCCCATATTGATAGGATAGCATCTTGCAGTTGATGGAGATTTGTGGGATGCACATCCAGGGCACCTCCCGTTCCTCCATTTCCCAAAGATGCTCTATTGGGTTGAGATCTGGTGACTGTGGGGGCCATTTTAGTCCAGTGAACTCATTGTCATGTTCAAGAAACCAGTTTGAAATGATTGGAGCTTTGTGACATGGTGCATTATCCTGCTGGAAGTAGCCATCAGAGGATGGGAACATGGTGGTCATAAAGGGATGGACATGGTCAGAAACAATGCTCAGGTAGGCCGTGGCATTTAAACAATGCCCAATTGGCACTAAGGGGCCTAAAGTGTGCCAGGAAAACATCCCCCACACCATTACACCACCACCACCAGCCTGCACAGTGAAAACATCCCCACACCATTACACCACCACCACCAGCCTGCACAGTGGGAACAAGGCATGATGGATCCATGTTCTCATTCTGTTTACAACAAATTCTGACCCATCATCTGAATGTCCTAACAGAAATCGAGACTCATCAGACCAGGCAACATTTTCCAGTCTTCAACTTTCCAATTTTGGTGAGCTCATGCAAATTGTAGCCTCTTTTTCCTATTTGTATTGGAGATGAGTGGTACCCGGTGGGGTCTTATGCTGTTGTAGCCCATCCGCCTCAAGGTTGTGCGTGTTGTGGCTTCACAAATGCTTTTCTGCATACCTCGGTTGTAACGAGTGGTTATTTCAGTCAAAGTTGCTCTTCTATCAGCTTGAATCAGTCGGCCCATTCTCCTCTGACCTCTAGCATCAACAAGGCATTTTCTCCCACAGGACTGCCGTATACTGGATGTTTTTCCCTTTTCACACCATTCTTTGTAAACCCTAGAAATGGTTGTGCGTGAAAATCCCAGTAACTGAGCAGATTGTAATCGGACCGACCCGGACCGAGTAGTTCTGCAGGAAGGGTTCCTCAAGTGTCTGGGAGACCGCCGCCTCAGTTCTTCTGGATTTAGTCCATCTCAGTTTTTTCTGTTTCTTCATGTAATCACAATGATGCTGAGATCAGATCTCCATGTGGAGCAGAGAGACTATTGTCAGACTCTTTATGCATACACAAATCTCACTGGATTATTACAATTAATGGCAATTCATTTATAAATGTAAACTGATATTTACTACTGACACTACAGCAAAAAATAACTGGCTTAAACACACTTTTTTGTGTAAAAATTCTAGCGAGCCTAAGACTTTTGCACAAAACTGTATATTTCTATTTTTAAATGTAGGGTTAGTGTAAGGGGATAGAATATACAATTGTACAGTACAAAAACCATTATACCTATTAAGAGTTCCTGTAAACAACATATTGTCATCATTATATTGATTGGATTATCAGATTGTCTGCTATTAGATAGTTTGTCTATTTTGTTTTCCAAAAAGGTTTGTTTACTGAATGTGATCTACAGTGACAAAGTGACCTGAACTCATGCATCTTTTTCAAAGTGAATTTGAGATTTATATCTTGTCTATCTACAATGTGTGTACTATTCACTGCCGCCATTCATTTATGTCAAAAACTTGCCTTCGGGAATGTACATTAGAATAATGTTTGACCAATATGTTTTTGTCTGTCATAAAGGTGCAAGAACCTCATAAAACATAGACAATTTAATCATCACCTTAATAGCACCCTAAATATTTCACAATACAAATCTTGTTCTGCGTCTCCGATGTTTAACACTGTAATCTTACGTGCCTCCTCAAGAGTTTCGAAATCAATGCCAAACCTGCCGTCAGAGGTCAGATATCTCAATATGAATATAAACTCTAACATTTCCAATCAAATCATTTTATAGAACTAGACTCTTGCTGTTGGACATCTATTGACTCATTTGGGTCAGTTTTTGTTTCAGACGAAACATTTGAGACACAGTTGAGGAGCTATGCAATAACAGTGTCTGAGCAAGAGTCGTTCCATTTAATCGTTCTCAATTCCTTCCCTTGGGTCAATTTTATTAATACAAATTGAGTGTTCATCAGAGAGGACTTCTGTCGCACTTGAAGCACAAATGCACACAGAAAAGTGGACTAAATTTGAGTCCATGTGGTTTTAGTAAAAACCTAAAAACTTGAGAAATGACTTTGGGACCCAGCGATACAGCTCATTTGCTTCATAATATAGAAATATAAGGCATGACATATCATCTTATATTATTTTTAATTAGGTAAATAAAATAGAAAATAAAAAAACATAATTAAAACATGCTTAAATAAAATTATATAAGCTTGATCTGAAAGAAAGAAAAAAAAAGCATGCTTTTAGGTCTAGGGCGCAAGGTAAGTTTGTCACAGGTTGCAATGGTGGAATGAGGGTTAAAAAAAACTAATTTATGTATTTTTCTATCCTTTGAGGTGTGTGAGCAGGTTTGAGATGTTGCACACTGACAACAGATGAATACATTTAAACTTGCTTCAAAGCATGGAAATTCCCAAGTTTCCCAGCCTGTCCATTCAAGCTATTCAGACCAGGAAACTCAAGCAAGTGTCTGGCATGATCTATAATCATTTCATTTATCAGTGTTTGTTTTGCCTTTCTTGCTTGTAATGTTGACTAGTTTTATATTAATCAAGTTTTTTTCTACATGACTGAGAAAGAGCTTTTGGCAGTCTCTATTTGCCCGATCTCTGTGAAACCAGCCTGTTGATATTTCCAAACAAGATTTCAAAGATAGCAAGAGAAAACAATATAACCACCGCTCATGGTTGTGCAGCAGGGTTTGTGGATGTATAATAATGTGTGTTTGTGTGGGTGTGTGCAAGTGGGCTCAATTAAGGTATAAAAGAAAACGCAACTGATTTCCTGACAGCAGAGGAAGGTCGTTTATGTCCACTCGGCTCGCCGGACGCACGGAATGACTCATCTGGTGTGATTTCTGAAGGATTTTGTGATCTTCTTCACAAGGATTAAGGCAGGAGGGGACAGGACATTCACAGGCTAAAGTACCACAGAAATCACAATGGTCAAACATATTGATCGCATCAGAAACTTAATCCCGGGTCTGCACCGCCCGGACAACAACCCTCCGCCTCAAGGTGTTACGGTGGATATGGGAGAGTTTGATTATGGGAAGGAGCAGGACAAGAGAAAAATGTCGTTCTACAATCCGCTTGACCCAGTGCCAAAATATGAATATTACGCTAAAGACACATGGACGGGACGGATAAAAAACACCAGGCCCTCACTGGATGTTCTGCGCAAATCAGTAAGTGTCTAAATTAATAGTGTAGATAATATTGTTTGGATGGCAACACTGAAATTTGGTTTTGATTCTCTGTATGTTCCTGTCAACAGCCGGAACCGGATGATCTTCCTCCTCCACCAGAGGATGATGGACGGCCCAAAGTCAAACTCGTCCGCTTTGGCTGGGTACTGGGAGTCATGGTGAGAAAACACGGATCATACATTTGATCTCTTTAACGTCAGTTGTTTCTCCTTGATGTTAATGTTGATCTACTGTTTAAGTCTCTCACTTCTTAGATTTTTTTCTTCAAGTGTTTCAAGACATCTCAATGTTAGAGCCGTAACCTTGTGCTTAGGGTGACTCAATACCCTCTCAATGTCTCCTTTCACAGTGTCCTATCAAATAAAAAAGGCAAATAAATAACCTTAAAAAACACCTGCAATCAAAATCCAGATGTCTCTCGCACAGAACTCAAATACTTCTCATTAAATTCTCCCAAGAGCAGGTGGTAGTCCACATTCATTTTATACCTCTAAATTGACAAGATATGGATGAATTGCGAGTCCCTTTAAAAAAAAAAAAAGTAAAGAACATTTCCCCCAAATGGTCATAATGCATCTGAAGTTTTTTTTTTTGCTATGCATTTCAGATTCGCTGTATGTTGAACATCTGGGGAGTCATTATGTTCCTGCGGCTGCCGTGGATCACATCTCAAGCCGGAATCAGTGAGTCAATCCTTCATTTGGTTTATTTAATTCAGTTCATACCTAAACTTCAGTTAAAGTCACTTTACATTCTCAAATGCTTTTTAAACAGTAACATCCAAGCAAGCAACTTTGCATTTAAAAGATGTCTAATAGCTGTCCAAACACAGCCCTGATGTCTAGGCTAAAACAAGGCAAAATTTGGGCTGTCAGTGAAAATGTAATAGATGTCTAACCATAGCCCAAGAATAGACTAGAACGTCAACATGTCAAAGAAATTAAACCAAACACCTTGTAATCACTGTTGACTGGTTACGTATTAATATCATATTTCAGTGATTTATTGGCCAATTTTAGAGACATTTTACAGTTGTGCCTCAGAAATTCTTTTTGCTTGCAGTTTTGACCTACGTCATTATCTGTATGTCTGTCACCATCACAACAATCACGGCGACGTCAGTGTCTGCAATCTCCACCAACGGGAAGATCTACTCCGGTGAGTCAAATGAATAATTTGCCATGAGAAACCACACCTTCCAAGCTGGTCATTTCATATGAATTTGTATTATTATTAGGAAAAAGTAAGCATGAAGGTCCACCCTGAACCCCACCCTTAAACACCCTTCACTGGGTCATAAGTAGATCATATGAAAGAGATTGAATGAATTAATTTATACGAATACGCCACCAATTCACCAAAACGTAAAATAGTTACAAATTACCATGAGATTGTGTTGTTTTACCTGATAATAAAAGTGTGGATGAAATGCAATTTTATTTGCTTTAAACAATTATAGAGATATTTAATTTTATTTTATTTTAAAGTAAAAGTCTTCTTTGCTCCAGGTGGCACATACTTCATGATCTCTCGGAGTCTGGGTCCGGAGCTTGGAGCGCCCATCGGTTTGCTCTTCGCCTTCGCCAACGCTCTCGCCTGTTCACTCAACACGGTGGGGTTTGCAGAGACCGTCAGAGATGTTCTCAAAGTGAGACACACTTACAGATAAATGCATTTATTGTTGGGTTTCAGGAAATTCAGAGAGCTGCATGAAAAAAAAAGTAGTACAATTTTTAACTCATACAATCACTTTTAATATTTTACTAAACACTGTTGAGTACAGTACAGCTGTTTATATTTCACTTTCTCTCTTTTAAGGACAATAAAGCTCAGATTGTGGATGATGTCAATGACGTGAGAATCATTGGGACGATTACTGTCGTCATCCTCCTCTGCATCACATTCGCTGGCATGAGTTGGGAGGCGAAGGTAAGGTCCTTTGCTCTTGTTTTCTTGTTTTTTAAATATTTCCCAATATTTAATGGCATGACTGCCATTTGTTCTTCTTGGTTTTCGCTCCACCACAGGCTCAGATCCTGTTCTTCATTGCACTCTTGCTTTCCTTGGCTAATTATTTAGTTGGAACCATCATTCCCCCCAGCATAGAGAAGCAGGCTGTGGGATTTTTCGGCTACAAGGGTGAGTAAACAAGATTTAAATCTAATGCAGGCATTAAGTGCATCCAGTAACTTTTGTTTATAATTTGGGGAGTCAATATTTTGTCCTGGTACAACAAAACTAATACATAAAGATGGAAGCCAATCTCCACTATAAGAAAATAAATCATGCTTTGATAAATCATAATTATAACATAAGTAAAACTATGACATATTAAGTCATACTTTTTGCATACTCTTTCAGCTGTGAATTCGGACATACTTCTTTTTTGGTATACTGCTTTTCACCTACTATAAAGTAGGGTGATTTCGGATGTAGCCACAGTTATGGTAAGGGAAAGGACATTTCTCAAACACGTTTGAAGCGCTTGACCAATGACAACACAATGTTCCGGCCCACCAATAAGAGCTGGCTTCATAGAGATAGGAACAAAGTGTTAATGTGTTTTTGAAGCATTCAAGCATGAATATATATATAATATGGCCTATTTAAAGCAGTGATGGCACTGATTATCCCAAAAATTATAGACTCACACTGAAGGCCGCCTTTGGTCATACCATCAGTTATCGTCAATATCACAGCCAGAGCATTTGGTGAAGATAGAGCTAAAACTAAAAGGGTGGGTCGCCTACAGTAGATCAGGCTGCAGGATTGCCGAATGACTAAAGAACCGCTATCAGCAAGATGGTCGAAAACTGTATTTTAAATTGAAAGGGTTTAATGACAATATCTAAAAAACAAACTTTATTTCACAATCATCTTAGTACAAAAATATCAACAATCTGAAAAAAAGAACAAAGAGCTCCATTACAACACCAAATCTTCTCAAACGTAACAAATCATTCATAGTTTTATCAAATGTATAATCAATCAGTATATCTTATTGATGTTTTGACCTGTTCTGTTCAATTTGATCCTTTCTACTAATATGTATTGCCATTTTTGCTTGATCAATTATAAAAATCTGTAACTGACAAATATAATTTTTTTGGCTATATTTAAACCCCAAAATAAACTATCTTTTAGAAAATTTAGATGCATTAAAACAACAACAACAACAAAACAAATACTTTTCTAAAGAATCAAACAATGATACCAATCTAGAACATTGTACAAATCCATGAAAAATTGTTTCTCTTTGTAAACAAAATGGACAATCATCATTAACTTCAACATTGAAGACAGAAATAAAAGAATAAACAGCTAAAATACCATGAATAATTCTCCATTGCAAATCCCCAACCTTTTTTGATAATGCGGTTTATATATAACTCTACATTCTGGCTTAACATTTTCATTTAATCCAAAAAACACTCTCCACTGTGTATCTGTTTTTTATTTGGAAGATATTTTTTGTTAAACCATTACACAAACTCCATACAATTGCCTTCCCTTAGTAGATAATAAATCTAACCACTGTGAGTCCCAAATTTTAAAAGGAAAACCTTTAAAACCATCCAACTTTGGGGAAAGCATCAAGCAATAGAAAAAAAAATGTTTCATCGGGAACAGATACTCCAGAAAAGCAGCCTCTTATCATTAAGTTCTCCTCTGTCGTAAAGGTAGATTTCAACTTAGCTAAAAAAGAGAAACCAGTCAAATAGATCTGGTGCCTAAGACATCAGCTACTTTTACTGCATTGTCCAATTTCTCTCCAGCTAAGTCCAGCAATTGTCTTAAAATAATCACTTTTGATTCTTGAAGCTTAAAACCACAATTCAAATTGTCAGTCCAAACAGGCCCCACGAATGAAAAGTTCCTCCAGAAGCCAATAAATTGAATATGGGTGTTTGGATTTCTTAATGTGAAAAAAAACTCCAAACTTTAAAAAGACACTTATAAAAAGGTGGAAAAACAGACAAGTCCATTTTTTAAAGGGTTCAGTGAAAAAAAAAAGATGATTGTCTAATCCAGAGCCTCCAAAATTTTGCAAAACAATATGGGAAATTGCCCTCCAGCTGACATTGATGCACCGTCACAAAGTCTCTGCAGAAGTTTCAAACGAAAGGCAGCAGTTTTGCTTTGTAAATGAATCAGTCCTTGTCCTTTTATCAGTAAATAAAGAACACTCTGTTGAATCCAGTGTAATTTATCCCAAATAAAAGTCTACAAGAATCATTGAGGAGTAGTTGAGGAGGAGGATCAATACACGCCAAACTTATGCCACAGTGAAGACACGACCAGGTTATTGATGACAAAAATGCGTCCTCTAAATTACATTTTAGGGAGCAGACATTTTTATTTCTCTTAACGCCCCTTAACTTAACTTGGGTCGTGTCGTCACCTAAAAAAATTCCCAAATATTTTAAACCGCGTTTCCCCAAGACTAAACCTTTGGGGAGTTTTGGTTTAGATACACGAGTAAAATCATTAATTTAACTAAATAAACTTTTTACATATTTTTGTCCACTTACAAATACCATTTCATCGTCAGCATAAGCAGATAAACATATATTTTTTGTACAGTTAGGCAAATATAAACCATAAACTTTTTTCCTTTTTTTTGTAGTAAAGGCTCAATGGACAAGGAGTACAACATTCCAGATAGAGAACACCCTTGTCTTAAACCTCTTTTAACCTGAAATGGAGCACATAAACCACCATTTATCTTCAATACACTTTCAATCTCGTTACAATCTTCTTTTATCCTACAATTCTTCCAGCTGATATTTTCGTATCAAATCTACTGCCTTCCTTCCGGGGTAAAGATGGATCTTTCTTCAGAATGTTTTCCATCTTCTTTCCTTCTGCCACTGGAATTCTGTCTGGTGTCAACATCTGTGGAGATCTCAAGGTAAGCTTATTGTTTTTCAGGTGGAGTGTGTAAAGTAGGAAAAACACTACAAAAAATGATGCATGCGTGTCCCTGTTTTTCCAGGATCCAAGTGGTGGGATACCTAAAGGGACACTGCTGGCCATATTCTGGACAACCTTGAGCTATTTATTCATCGCAATCACATGTGGTAAGATCGATGTTCTGCTCGGTTGTATACCATAAACTCCTACAAATTTTGAAATGTGCCTCTCTCCCCTTTTAGCTTCAACTGTTGTAAGAGACGCTTCTGGTGATGTGAACGATAGTTTAGCGCTATCAAATTCTTCAATCCACTGCAGCGGTCTAGGCTGTAAATTTGGCTGGAACTTTGACCGATGTGAACAGAACTACACATGTAGCTCTGGACTGGCAAACAACTTCCAGGTGAGCACAATTTTTTAGTTTGGTGAACTCTGACTGCTGGAAAGTGGAGTAGATTTTACATTCACATCAATGCATTTAACACAATAACTAGCGTCACTACACTTTTAAAGGTATTTTACCAGTTCATACATTCTCTGGGAATCAAACCCATGACCTTGGCGTTGCTGTTGAAGTCTAGTGCAATGTTGTAACTATTAACTAAAACTATTTTTTTATATATATAACAAACACAGTTACAGCAGCCAGAGAAAAGAATGTATGTTAAAATATCAATAGTCAAATTGCCAAACTAAAGCAAATACTGATCACCATAATGGTAACTTCCTATTTTCAAGAAAACGTCAACATCTAAACCTCTGTTAACTCTCAATAATTCTTGGTTAATTGGTTAGAAATGCATGAAGCTGGTAATGCTGTTTGTGGAGTTGTTTAATTCTCCTCTACTGATATATCTTGAGATTTAATGTCTTCTTTTATCTTCAGTTGATTTCATCTAAGGCTGTGGCTGAAAGTCAGTTTTAGTTGTTTTTCTCTTTTCTACAGTGATTAACTCATCACCAGGTGTCTTTAATAATGCTCAATTATCACTCAATTAATCACTTAATTATTTAGGTAATTATTTATATTTTAATTAACTCTACCACTGCTTCAGTGTTATGTGTAACACCCTGCTGGTGGTTCCCATACAAACACATGTCACTGTTGTAGGCCAATAAGAGCTGAGCGTGTAAACCTCACTCCCCTGATGTCAAGTGGCGCTCTAGCAACTGATGCTAGAGTCTTTAGCCTCCTTGTTACAGCGTACGCCTCCCACGCCGGAGACCACTCAGGTTGAGTATGACCGGTTACACACAGAGCAGTGTTAATTTAACACTGGGATTTTACTGTGGGTGAATGGATGGATGGATGGGTGGATAATGGATGATAGATGGATGGATTGACTATGGTTATTTTTCTCTAGGTTCTTACCACTGTTTCAGGATCTGGCCATTTGATTACCATTGGGATTTTTGCCGCCACCTTGTCGTCAGCACTGGGTTTCTTGGTGTCTGCACCCAAAATATTTCAGGTAGACGATGCGACTGTTTTGATGATAATGTTGTCGCATGGAGTTGATTGTAACATTTGTATGCATATGTGTATTTTCGCACAGTGTTTGTGCAAGGATAACATCTACCCCTACATTGGCTTCTTCGGGAAAGGTTATGGTAAAAACAACGAGCCTCTACGAGGATACATGCTCATGTTCACCATCGCTTTGGCTTTCATCCTCATCGGTGAGTCCTGGATCTCCTCCAGATCAGTTAGTGAGGTGTTTCTCACTGCAGACGCTTTAACATTTGGTGTAATGTTGATCTTTTCAGGTGATCTGAACACAATAGCTCCTCTGATTTCCAACTTCTTCCTCTGCTCTTACGGCCTCATTAACTTCAGCTGCTTCCATGCGACGATCACCAAATCACCTGGTGTGAACTTCATCATCAACAGTTTTCGCATTGTGTAAATGACAGACTGGATTAACATACAAACTATATGTGAATAAATAAATAAATATATATATATTTTTAGATTTTGTGTTGTCCTCTAAGACAATATTTTGTAAAAATATTTTTGCATTCAGAATTATGCTCCGGTCAAGTTTAGACATTTTAACCTTATTAATTATATGAATATTGCTAAATGGAAAGAAATTAATAGATAAAGTTCTTCATGGCTCTGCGAAAGATTTAAATTGGGTTTGAAATATACCTGTACAGTGATTTGTTCCATAATCTGTCTAATATTTGTGTTTGATGTCTGTTTTTTTGCAGGCTGGCGGCCGCAGTACCGTTACTTCAGTCCGTGGACATCTCTGTTTGCTGCTTTCTTGTCTTTTGTCCTCATGTTTCTGTTCACATGGTGGGCCGCTGTCGTCACATTCGCTATCGTCCTCTCCCTCTTAGGCTACGTCACCTATAAAAAGCCTCGTGTGTATATGATGGAGATTAAGTTTTCCAATTATGATCATCAAAACATCCTTTATGTTCAGTTATTTGAACACACTGTCTGTTGTCTAATTGTGTGTCCAGGTGTTAACTGGGGCACGTCTTATCAGGCCGGTTTCTACAACATGGCTTTGTCCTTCTCAATGTCTCTGACTGGTGTGAGTGATCATGTCAAAAACTACAGGTGAGACTGTACAAGTAAATATTACCAAACTGACTGCGACAGATCACATACACCAGCCACTCATGTATGAACTCTCTCTTAGGCCTCAGTGTCTCGTTCTGACCGGCCCTCCGAACGCCCGGCCCGCTCTGGTGGACTTTGTAGGAACTTTCACCAAAAACATCAGCTTGATGATCTGTGGGAACATAATCATGGTAAGAACCAGAGCTAAGCCATATTTAATGCACACAGATAAAGTGGCAATATATACAGTACAATTAACTATAAATTCTTATATAAATAATTGTTTTCATATTGTTCAAAACTTAGTAACTCTGGACCAGGGTTAATATATCTGTTTTTCTCTGAACACCGAAGTTTGATTTCTGATTCACGTTTGTGCACCAAATTGGGAACACAATTCAAAAGCGCCGTGCTTCTAGCGCAGAATGCAACCTATACTGCGAGCCTATAGCCTGGGGGCGCTTGATGACAAGGGCCCCAAGGCAGGCCACCAGGGACCTAAAATATGTCTGATAAGCAGGCTTAGGTCAGGAACTGGAGCCTGTGGGGATGTTATCTCCTAGACCTAAAAAACCCCCCCAGAGGGTGGAGACTGACTAGGCAGACAGAATCTGCACCTAAAGGGAAGGGACATCTAGGTTATAGAACCTGATAAAGGTTATAGAACCTGATAGAACCAGATGTCTGTAATGAATATTCCACTAGACCAAGCCCAAGAGGAGGCAATTCCCCTGGTGGAGTGGGCTAATGCTAATATCGGGCGGTGGATGTTCTCTTTTGATGCAAAGAGGTCCATCTCTGCCTGCCCGAAAATGCTCCAAATCATGCAAATCATATGGGGGTGGTGTCTGAGTGGACACTGTCCTGTGCCCACCGAAGGAGGTGGCACACCAGCCTGTTTAGCGGATGAGACTTGAGACACCCCTGTTGATTCATATAGGCTACCACTGTCATGCAGCCCAGCTGGAGTGGGACATGTTCTGACAGGTATTCTTTGAAGGCGAGAAGTACTGCCACCATTTCTAGGCAGTTAATGAGCCAGCCCGACATTGGCTCTGGGCGCCCCAATGTTGTTTTGGCCACATATGTAACAGGCCCAGAGGAACTACTGAGAAGGCTACTGCCATGAGGCGCAATTTGAACATGTTCAAATTGCTTAACCAATCATATACATAGCCGGCTCACCTATGTTCCTCAACAGTTTTCTGCATCCCACAACCACCCCGTCTCCTCACATTCACCTGGTTGCTATCCTAACCAGAGATACACTATATTGCCAAAGGTTTTGGGATGCCTGCCTTTACATCAGGGGTCTCAAACTCAGTTTTCCTGCGGGGCCGGTGGAGGTAGACTCTGGGTCAGGCTGAGCACAACTGATCCAATCTTCTTAATCTTTATTATTACCAGTTCTTTAACATGAATGTTTCTTCTGAACATGAACTGTTCCTCTGAATTTGAACTTTCCTTCTGAACATGAATGGTTCTTCATGAACATAGGCTTCTTTTGCCTACTCAATTTTTTCAAATCTAGCCTATAGAAAGTAAATGATTATGTAAAAATGAAATAATGAATGATTTTACAGTGAACAGAATTATAGGTCTAATTCTAGTTGGGAAATAATCTATTTGGGACTATTTGCAAAAAAATATTTGCATTAATTTGTGTCAAACATATTATTAGTCCAGAGATTCTTTGCATGAGTGATTAAATATGTAGATCCGCTGTAAACATATGAATTTCCTAGTGCTCTGGTGGTAGAATTAAGTGGCCCGCGAGTTTGAGATCCCTGCTTTACATGCACATGATCTTTAATGACATCACATTCTTTAATATGGTTTGATATGGAGTTGGCCCACCCTTTGCAGCTATAACAGCTTCAACTCTTCTGGGAAGGCTTTATGGGAATTTTGAAATTGTCCAAAATGTCTTGGTATGCTGAAGCATTAAGAGTTAATTTCACTAGAACTAAGGGGCCAAGCCCAACCCCACCCCATAATCCCCCCTCCACCAAACTTTACACTTGGCACAATGCAGTCAGGCAAGTACCGTTCTCCTGGCAACCACCAAACCCAGACTCGTCCATGGGATTGCCAAACAGAGAAGCGTGATTGGTCACTCCAGAGAACACGTCTCACTGCTCTAGAGTCCACTGAGGGCCACACAAAGTTTGGAGGTCTGTAGCTATTGACTCTGCAGAAAGTTGGAGACTTCAGCTTGCGCTGATCTGTTCCCAATCGCTTCCTCTTTGTTTTAATGCCACTAACAGTTGAGCGTGGAATATTTAGTAGTGAGGAAATTTCATGAATGGACTTAATGCACAGGTGGCTATCTACTTGAGCGGAGAGTACTCTTGAGTTCGGGCCAAAATTCCAAGCTTGGAGCCCTCCCCTCGGACAGCACACCAAATATGCATATGTTTAATTCTATTTGATAATTTGTAAGTGTGAACTTGTGAAATGGCGTATTCAGTGTGCACTCGTGATGTGAAAGTGTTGTGGGTTTATTTCACTCTCATGCTTTCAGGAGGACGAGAAGTCCAGTTTTCCACAGCACAGCACCGATATGCTGGTGGACTGGCTGAATCAGAGAAAGGTTCGATCTTTTTACACGTCCTTCAATGCTGAATGTCTGAAAGATGGCGCGCACAATCTCATGCAGGTAAGAGCATCGCTAATCTATTCTCACACCTTTATGTTCTCCTCATTACATCCTTCTCAAACAGTCAATCATCTTTCTAGGCTTCAGGTCTCGGTAAACTGAAGCCGAACACCCTCGTTATGGGATACAAGATGAACTGGGGGGAATGTAAACCTGAGAGTTTACAGGACTACATCAACACCATCAGGTGAGTTCAGATGCTGCTTTTGTTCACAAATATCACTTTATTTGCCATGCTTTTATTTCTATATTGATGATGTTCAATGTTTATCGTTCAGCGACGCGTTTGACTCCTGTTACGGCGTCGCGATTCTGAGAATTATGGATGGGTTGGACGTTTCGGATGCTTTGCAGAGTACAGGTGTGTACTGTTTGTTTTTTACAGTAAAATGGCTTGATAATGTATTGACGCTGCAGTTTGAGGCATATGATAAGATTTGATGTGGGTTTGTTTTGGCTGAAGGCCGATCTGCAATTGACAATCCGGCATTTGATGCAGACGAAGTCAAGGAATCAGAAAACGACGAGACTGACCGGAATTCAGGTGACCTGTCTTTTTAATGCGCTCATCAATATAATAAAACAATAATATAATATAATTTAACACACCCTGACGTCATTTAACAACAATGGCGTCTGGGTGTGAACAAAGGTATATGATCCTAAACTAATAATAACATTAAACAGTAGAATGTTATAATAAACAGTAAAATGTTATAATCAACACTTTCCTGATGTCATCACTCAGTCAACCAATCAGAATGCTTCCATTATAATCAACAAATCTGTGTTGTTTCAATCAAGCTTCATTTGGTGGGATCTGACCAATAAACCTCCTTTTTAGATATTTCTGATGATGGCTCGAGCGATCAGGTCAGATCGGTGTTTCAGACGAAACAGGGCAGGAAGACTATTGACATCTACTGGATCGCTGATGATGGAGGTGGGACACGACTACCTGAAAGATATTTAAACTTACTGTGAAAAAAACAAACAAAAAATAATGGCATGAATTTCCAAACTAATTCAGTCTGTGTTGGTCTAGCTGCTGAACAAACATGGTTTTGGCCTGGTAAAGCTAGTCAAAGCTCAAGGGGGTTTTCTTATTCTGAATGCTGTTGCTCTCTTTCAGGCCTGACTCTTTTAGTGCCATATTTGTTGACAAAAAGAAACCGCTGGAAAAAGTGCAAAATCAGAGTGTATATCTTAGGAGATCAGGAGACCATGAAGGAAGACCGTAAAGAGTGAGTTTATCATTATATCATCCTCATCTGTTACTATTTTTGATATGCAGAAACTGTGGTTCTTTAAATGGGTTTTCTCAATCCAGTATGAAGATGCTGTTGAAGCGATTCCGGCTGGAGATCAAGGACATCGTCGTGATAACAGATGTGGATAAAGCTCCTCTGCCAAAAAAGTGAGAACCGTGTGCAAATAAACACAAAAACATGCAGGTTTGTAGTAACTGCTGTGTTTTGCTTCCTCTCTGCTCCTGTAGTTTGCAGCGGTACAAGGAAAGCATCGCCCCCTTCATGCTGAGTGAAGAACAGGCTGGAGGAGACGTACAGGAGCTCAAGAGACCATGGAAAGTTTCCGACAAAGACCTGGAGGCCATAAAACCCAAGGTGTGTGTGTGTGTGTTTGCTGGTGTATCGTTTTGAACACAAGTGCAGTCCCAGCTAAGAAAAATATATTCTAAGAAGTTTTGCTTTGTTATTTCTGAATGTTTCCTGAACTTAAAAAAAAATATTTGAAACTTTATTTCCTTGATTATACTAATGTTAAGGGAACATTCCATTTTATCAAACATTATGGGAATGTTACTTTTGAATGTTCTGAAACTAGTAGTAACATTTAAAAACAGACCCATGTTCTAAAATGTTCCAGATAAAAACATTCCAGGGATGATGTATAAATAATATTTTCGTGCTAATGTTTTGAGAACATTGAACATTTCCTTAATGTTACTGGAAGAACATTTGTTCATAACTTTGAGAGAACCATGCCAGCAAATTATGATTATGTTCCCTGTTAGCAGGGATCCATCAGACCCTCTATTTGACTATCTTTTATTTCCAGGTGGAGAGGACAGTGAGACTAAACGAGATCATCAAAAAGAACTCCATACACGCTGCTTTAGTTGTAATGTGAGTATAGATTTAATACAAGTAACAATAAAATAAACACTAAAATAAAACAAAACTCTATACAGTAGTCATATTTAAACAAACAACAGAATTACTAAAACTAAAACAACTCAAATTGGTAACACTTTACAAAAAGGTCTGATTTGTTAATATTGTGTGGCATTGTAAGAGAACCTTTAGGCCTTCCTGAATTCTGTAAGGCCATTTCTTTCTTTAAGGAGTCATAACTATTGGCTGGTGTAGGGTCTAGATATATAAAGGCTTTCTGTGACTTTCCAGAAAAAAATTTAACTGTTGGCCATTTTTCTCTGAAAGCAATGCTCTCAAAGGCATGAAGGTATCAACATCATCATTCTCTCCAATTTTAGGAGTAAAGTCACCAGCCTGTATCCTGCTTACATATTGGGCTTGTTTCAGTTCTAATTCTTTAACTTTAAGGTTATTAGCCCTCTTTTGTTCCTCCAGTAAGGCCGCTTGGATTCGGTGCTGGATTTTACTAATCTCTATCATTGTTTTCAGTAAGTCTTCAATTTTACAATCAACTGACTGTGTAGTTAGAAACTAAGGTCCACCACTTCACTCTGGAACACCAGCAATCATCCCCATGCCTGCATTCTCCACCATTTGTGGAAAAGTGAGAGGTTCAGGATTTAATTTGTGCAGTTTCCCAGTAAACACCACTTCAACAGTCTCTTCAATGTGTAGGTGTGGGTTTTTAATTATCAAAAAAAAAAAGGTTATCAACAAAAATGTCTTCAGCTCACAACAAAAAACGTAGTCTTCTTTGGTACCACGTTGGTGTCTTTTCCCAGCCACACACACCCCTATTAGATCCTACTTCTGGTCTTATTAGCTGCAGCTGCTCTCTCTGGCAGCCTGGGTTTTGTAGTCCTTAATGGGCGGCCATCTTGCCCCCCAGCTTCCACGTGTGGTGACCTGGGAATGGTAGTTCTTAACAAGATGCCCTCTTGCTCCAGCCATCTTTGAGCAATGTATCCGCCCTCTAGAACACACCCTCTTATGATGCCAAAATTGGTTAATGCATTATTTAACATAAATTAATAATGTTGTGTTTATATATTTTACAGCATTTATTAATCCTTGTTAGTTAATACAAATACAATTGTTCATTGTCGGTTCATGTAATTTCACAGTGAATTAACTAATGTTAACATGATTTTAAAAATGCATTATTAAATGTCGAAATTAAGATTAACAAAGATTCTTAATTGCTGTATAAGTATTGTTTATTCTCATGCTAACTAATGTTAACAAATAAAACCTGGATTGTAAAGTATTACCATGAAATAATTCAAAATATTAACAAAAACTATAACAGTATATCAACACTGTAAAACCCAACAAGATCAGCAAACTCATTTCATTTGAAGAAACCGATAATCTCAATTCAATTAGGTTTTTCTTAAAAAAAAAACAATAGTTGAGTACTCTGAGCTTATTTTAAGGATATTTCTTAATATACAATTAGAGTTTGCACTGCATTTAGCTCACAATAGCACACATAAAGTCAAATTAAAGGGATAGTTCACCCAAAAATGAAAATATGATGTTTATCTTCTGACCCCCAGGGCATCCAATATGTAGGTGTGTTTGTTTCTTCAGTAGAACACAAATTAAGATTTTTAACTCCATCCGTTGCTTGTATAATTCATGTCAATGGGGTGTATTTCTATGAGAGTCACTATGAGAGTAAAAACACACAGACATATGAATCCATATTAAACCATGACTCGTGGCAACACATTGATGTCTTAAGACACGAATCGATCAGTATTTGAGTTATTATTTCACCTTATATCAGACAAACCTCATCCAGGTTTTCCAATGCATACTTCCGCCAGAGAAGGTCAAAACAGTGGCCAAATATATATCTATGATCGCACCGCTGTTTTGACCTTCTCTGGCGGAAGTATTTACTCTCATAGTGGCTCTCATAGAAATATACCCCCTTGACATGCATAATACGAGCAACGGTTGGAGTTAAAAATCTTCATTTGTGTTCTACTGAAGAAACAAACACACATACATCTTGGATGCCCTGGGGGTAAGCAGATAAACATCACATTTTCATTTTTGGGTGAACTTTGCCTTTAAGCTAAATCATTACATGCGAGGACACCGATTACCTTAATTTCAGTTGAGAAACCAATAGTTATGAGTACGCTGAACTTATTTCAGTTGAGTTCACTAAAAGAAGATATTCATTGAAGTCAAGAAAGGAAGTGATTAATTAAATTATGACTGAGCATTAATGATGAACACCTGATGATAATGAGCAGAATCACTAAAGGAAAGAGAAACACAAGAACTACAACTGACTTCAGCCACAGCCTTAGATGAAATCAACCGAAGAAGACATTACATCTCTGAAGATCTCAGTAGAGGAGGATTAAACAACTCCACAAACAGCATTACCAGCTCCATGCATTATTGACCAGACTTACTTTATTTCTGTCAGACGTCTACAGAAGCTCTTATTAAGACTAACAGAGGTTTAGATCTTGATGTTTTATTGAACATTTTTGATCACCATTATGGTGATCAGTGGTTGCTTTAGTTTGACTCTTGGCTTTTTATGTGAGTTTGTGGTCTTTGTAACAGTGTTAACAAAAACTAGCATTAGTACTTTGTTGCAAAGAAAGCCAGAAACAAAGATGATCATGTGATATAGCTTGGGGCATCATAAAGTATATTTAATTCATTCACCTTACCCTTGACCAAAAGTGGTTATTCGTTATTAATAGACTATATTCACCAACAGAAAATCAAAATTCAGAATATCCAATCCATTGAACTAAAGTACCGTTGGGTGCATATAATCTATTAATATCAAATAATCTCTTAATTATCCAATCATTGTCATGCTGGGAACTAGACATGTTTTATAACTTATTCAGCTATTGTGTCCACATAACTCTCTGTAATATTTGAGTGAAGTGATCTTATTTTATTTATTTTAGGTTTTACAGTGTAACACTGGTGTAGATAGCTGGAGTAGTTAACCCATCCCATTTATTTTTCCAGTCCAGCCAATACGCAAGTTGAACAATCAACAGAGTGACATCACAAGTCATTTATCACAGTGTTGCATTTTTCTGAAGCTAAACCAAGAAAATTGGAAAGTGTCAAAGAAAAGATAAAGTTTCTAAAATTAATTTTGAAGCATTTGAAGAAGTGTTTGACTGGTAGTGTGTGAGGTTATTGCATCTCCTCATCAATAATGTGTGTGTGTGTGTGTGTGTGTGTGTGTGTGTGTGTGTGTGTGTGTCAGTTCTCTTCCAGTCCCTGATGTCAACTGTCCCAGTTCTCTTTATATGGCCTGGATTGAAGCGCTGAGCTACGGCATCCACTGTCCAACCCTGCTCATACGAGGAAACCAAGAGAATGTCATGACCTTCTACTGCCAGTAAAACACTCACATTAATGTGAGTTCATCATTAAACACAATCATTACTGCACGTGAAGCTGCTGTCAGTTTCAGTAGCCGTGTTTCCATTACTCTTCAAACTGCGCGAGTTAAAATTGCGAATTGAAAATATGCCCAATGGAAACGTAACAATTTCGCAAACACCCCCATATATCGCAAAAAAAGTTTTTACGCTCACATGAGGTGGTTTTTCAGGCAATTCGAAAAAGGAGTTTTTCGCAAAACTGCAATGGAACCGCATTTACAGCTCACCTGGCGTACGTAAAAGTGGATCATTTTTTACAGATGGCGCGGACAGAAGACGAGACAGAGTGCCATAAATGCATAACACGCCTACAGATCTCCAATTAAAAATAATGGAAAGTGCGGTGGCTGGGATATACATAAACCTACCAACATATATGGCTTGAAAAAAAATATGTTTCAGTCGCATGTGGATTTAATCAGCATTTAGAAAATCTGTAATGGAAACGTGGCTAGTGATGTGAAGAATCAGACCTGTTGAACTGAAATGAGCTGCTTAATCCTCTTGTACAATGATTATTTTAATGCAAATGTATATTTATATCACATGTTCATATGTCTGTATCTTCAAGGATGTTAGATTCAGACAGATTCAGCTAGAAAGAACAATAGAAATAATGTAGAAATCCAGTGCAGTTTTGCTGGTGGAGGGAAACAATGAAACTTGGTTACACTTTATTTTGTCCGTGTTACAGTGTAATTATACATTTAAGTACTGAGTAAAAAAATTATTAACTACATGTACTTACTATGGCGCCAGGGTTAGGATTTGTGTGTGGTTTAGGTTAGTGGCATGTAATTAAGCACAGTTGAATACTTTGTTCATAGTTTAATTACTATAGTAACTACATGTAACATATGTAACCAAGACACTAAAATACAGTGTTACCTGAAACTTTGTTTCGGCGTAGAAATGTCATGCAATTTATACATGACAAAATTATAATAATGTAAAATATGTTTATTTGTTCTTGCTCGTAAAAATTACATTTCATAGACCAAAACAATATGATGAAAATGTTACATTTTGACTGCATATAAATACTAGATTATTGTGAATTACAGGTATGTTCTTGATCTGCTTTTCAATGTGAAAAAATACAATTTAGCACAATGATGAACATCTCAATTTTCATTGATTGTCTCATTACACCAAGTAGAAAAAAAAAACATGTTATAAAAGCTGTTCAATCACATGGAAATAAACTATTTTAAGCATTAAAAATGTATGAATATATTGCACCCGAAATAAACACAGATTGCGTGGAGTGTTTGTGTGTTTCTGTGTTATGGTCTCCTAAAATTTCAAATGATTTAAATTACACTTTAAATCTAGCAGTTTCAGCCCTTCACCTTCAAATCCTTGAAACAGACATCAGTTCACAGCAAAGGAAAAACATAGAAATACAATAATGCATATAATGAGCTTCAAGCAAGAGGATAAATGTGCAAAAATAATAAGGCAAACACACATTTGATATACTAAAAATGCAGGTCAATTTACAGTGGCCTCAGACATATTTAGTTTCAATGCCAAAGTCATGGGTTCAATTATCAGAGAATGCATGAACTCATATAATATGTTTAATAATAAAATGTAATATAATATTTCATATACTTAATAGTTGAATTGCATGCACACATTTTAAAGCGTGATAAGTGTTTGAGGCTGCTGTGGCTTATTTTAAAGATTTTTTTTTTATAGCAAACGACAAGCAAAATCTATGAACTGCACATGGCCAAGGCAAGACATCATGAATAAGGTCAAAAATGAAAAGGTATCACAATATTTCCCAAGTTGATTGATATATTAAGAATTGCAAACATGTTTTTGTATAATTTTTTTTTACAATGTTACAAATCTGCACAAATTTGCATAAATTTGCATACATTGGCTAAAGCCAGGTTCAAAATTATCGTCTGATTTTGTTAACATATTACAGATAAATGTTTTTACTGAGGGGATATCTCTTTTTATCACACCATGATTCAGAAAACTCTCTCAACTGACAGACAAAAATAATTTTCACTGTGTTTTTAGTAATAAAATGTTGTATAAAATGATATAAATGATATATGAACAAATCCCTCAGTGCAAACCTTTAGAATATAGATAAGAATAAAACTGTAAATTTTGGTGTATATGTGTGCTGCTGAAGTGGAGAAAAACGTCTTTTAAAGATATGCACTGTAATCGAAATGCACAGATGCAAGTAGACAAAATACAATCAAATACAAATTGCTGGATTTTTTTTCCCTAGTACACTGTTTAGTTCACTTTACGTAATGTCTTAACTTAATTGCAGTAATGTGTACTATTCACATACTTGTAAAACTCAGAAAACCCAAGTTGAGATCAATTGATTGGTTTGAGCGCCATTTTTTCAAGGACAAAAAAAAAGGCAGGGCATTTCTTAATAGACTTTCACTCATTTCCTCAACTTCTGCACTCTTTCTCTGTGTGCATTTACTCATTTCTCAAAGTCATCTTGAACGTTGAATTGTCAAAACAACTGAAAAAATTTAGAAAACATCACATAAGATGACTTTATAAATTGATGTTTTAGTTAGGGTTAGGGAAGTCACCATTATGGAGATCAGTATTCACTTTGGTTGGGCACTTGAACTTAATTTAAATTATTGTAATTCTCTTCCTATTGATGCTCTCTTGCAATGATGCAACATGAATGAATGTTTGTGTTTTATATATTAGTATATAGTTTAGTTACTAGAGCTCTTGTGTAAGTGTATTATACTAACTAAAGTATTTGTCAGTACAACACACTCTTCCTATTTGTAAGGCAATCCATTTACATGCTTTTTTAAAGTCTAAGTAATTAGATTTTACAGTGTATTCTAAAGTAAGACAAAAAATTGACCAGTGCTTGAAACAACCCTATGCTTTTTGCCTGTAGTGTCTTGCCTTAAAGAGCCAGGAAAGGCGAGTGAATCAGATGGTGTTTTACTGGCAGTAGAAGGTCATGACGTTCTGCTGGTTTCCTCGTATGAGCAGGACGGGACAGTGTAGACCGCAGCTAAGCGTGTCCAACCAGGCCATATAGAGAGCACTGGGACAGTCCGCCTGCGGTACGGGGAGAGACCTGAAACACACGAGTTCATTAATAATTAACAGGTGTGTTTACCCTCCAATTATGATTCTTAACATTTCAGATGTAAATGATTTATGAGACTCCAATATTATCAGATTGTGTTTTGTGTCACATATTGACCAGCAGCCAGTAATGGTTAATGGTCTCACAGTCAATACTCACACTAGGACCAGCGCGGCGTGCTTCGAATTCCTCCGTATGATCTCGTTCAGGCGCACTTTTCTCTCCGACTATCAAAGGAGGACGAAAAAATTTAGCTTCCAAGTGGGATTTATGATTGTAGCAGGACATCGAGGTCAAATACACACACCTTGAGTTTTAGCGCGTCCATCTGTTTGTCTGTGACCTTCCACGGACACTCTGTCCTCTGCTGTTGAGCCGTCCTCTCGTCCAGCTGTGCCTCGTTCAGCCTGAAGGGGGCGAGTGTTTCCTCAAAGCGCCTTGTACTAATGACACCAAAGAAGTCCTGTTAGTGTGTTTGGGTGTTAAAATTCACTTGACTCTAATTTTAGACTAAACTCACACTAAAATTGGGGTAAACCTACCTTTTGGCAAGTGCTGGCCGTTCGCTGTCCGTCATCACGATGACATCATGAACATCCAGTCGGAAACGCTGGAGCAAAGTCATCATTCTGAGCAAAATAAGACATTTAGTTCATCAATATTCAAGAGGAAAAAAAATAATGACTGGATAGAGTTGCAGTTACTGACAGGTTTTATGTGCATTCAATATGCAAGCAGACGTACGCTACTTCATTTAAGGAGCTGGTATTTGTGTAGTTTAATGAAAGTGTTGGCAGATTCCAATAATGCTGATTCTAATGATTCAATGAATCTCCCAATTCTGATGTGTCAAATAACTGGTGCTTTGAAGATTCAAATGAGTCGGTTATACATACAATGATGAAGAAATGTAAATTATAAATATTAATGGTAACATTTTACAATACGGGTGCACTAATATGCATTAATTCATGCTTAACTAATGCACAGATAATGATGAGTTAATGTGTTACTAATGGTGAACTAACCCATTTATTAATGATTACTGCATCAGCAACTAATGAAGATTCGACATGATTAATAGATTAAGTAATCATTACATTGTTATTAGTTAAATGTGTCATAATGTATTAATTCCTTAATAACATATTATATTAACTAATAATGTAAATTAATGTGTTAATTACCACAACGGGTCAAAGCCATGCATTTCAACTTCCAGTGTCTGCATTAATTAATCATTAGCTTATGATTTACTAATGTGTCATTATGGTATGACTTTACTTGTTGGGGCACATGACTATTAACTAATTCAAAATTAATTCAAAACCCATAACCACAATTACAAATTACTTAATCAATTAGTTAATAGTCATGTGCCCCAACAAGTAAAGTCATACCATAATGACACATTAGTAAATCATAAGCTAATGATGATCTGCATGATTTGAAATAGCGAGGTCTAATGTTGATATGCTGATTTAAATGATTATAGAGTACAAGATCATTTGATCCCTGACTTTTTTGATTGCAGACTGTGGTATCTTGCAGGGCTTCAGACTGCGACTAAAACGGTCGCATTTGCGACCAAAAATATAAATTTGCGAGTGATATTTTTGCTGATATTGCCACTGGCGACCATATAAATGTACGTTAAGATAAAAAATTGCGTGCTGTTTTACTGGCATGTTCTGTGTTGAGTATCCCATCCACTATTTTGTCGTGTTGACGTAATAAAATGAGACGGCGTGCTGCAAAGTTACAGTGGAAAAACCTGTATTTCTGAGTCTGAGCTCCAAAATACGCATCAGAAATGGATGTCAAAACAGAAAACATCAGGCTTTTTCAAACGCCTCATCTCTATCGAGCACCAACGCTGACGGCTGTGCCAGCAGGAGAGAGATGGAGACAGAGAACATCCAAGTGCTGTAAAAGTACAGGAAGGCAGTGTCTAATTCCTGCACACAACGTGAATAAACTACAATGGATAAACATGCCAGCTGTGTGGACACGAACTAATCGGTAACAAGTCTCGTCTTCAAATTCATACTGAATCTGATATGGATTCTTATCCTCAATATATTTTAATCTTTGCTGTTTTCTGTTACTGCATGAACTTTGCCTTATGTGTAGTGCTGCCATCCATTATCGCAGAAAGATTTGTTCTTAACTGTCTCCTTTAATGTCACTTTTAACTTGTTTATTAATTTTAGTAAACAATTAACAAACTTTAAACTTTTTGGCGCTCTTTAACGTGGCCTGACAGATGCTCGATCAGCGTTTCAAGAGCTTGAGTAAAACAGCTTAAGAACAATCATGTCACGGAACGTCAAATTTACCTCGGATTAGCCATTCAATGCTCATAAACTCGATCGTTAGTCAGCTAGAAATATAGAAATAGAAAGGGGCATTTGCTAAATATATGCACTGTATCACATAATCCTTATATTTTTACTTAACCTATTGACTTCATGAGAAATAATAGAAGGAGCTAAAAATGTAATTCAATTTCACCCATATGGCCGATGGCTCTTTAGTTGATTTTTCTTGGCAAATCTGAGCACAGTTTTGAGACATTACTGAGATCTCTTCTGCATACTGGGGTCTTTTTTTCCTCAGGAGACACATTTAAGAAGTAGGAGACTTCAGAAAAAGTTAGAAGAAGTAACTGAGATGTTCAAATCTCCTCTGGGTGATGATTAAAATGGTTCAAACGATTCTCGAGTCTCACTCTTTGCGGTCGTCCTCCATGGTTCCCTGCTCTCCGATGATGAACACTCTGACTTTGCATCGTGTCCAGCGTTTCCTTCTGGTCAACAGGTACGGCACTAACAAAGTCAAACCTGAGACGAAGAGCGAGGACTATATTACTCAATTGTTTCGAGTTGACTGAAGGCTTATCAAACCCAAATTATGACGGCCTAAGTCTGATAATAATTACAGTCCATATCTCACCTCCATCGTCAGAGATCCAGTACACGTCGATGGTCTTCTTCCCTTGTTTATTCTGGAACACAGTTTTGATCTGCTCGTTCACCGTGTTCTTTGTGTTGTCGACGTCTACGAGGAGAATCAGATGAAAAGAGAACAAAGAATTGAGATAAGGATTGAAGAACAAAGAGAAGACGCATCGATCGGCTTGAGTTATTTCACCTGAGTCGCCGTCTGAGTTCTGCTGATCAGACTCGATGGCCTCGTCCATCTCAAAGGCCTGATTGACTGTCAGATACACAGGACAGAATTACCGCAATAATCCACATGTACTAAACAAGCACACACACACACACTGACAAACAGGACATACCCTCAGTCTGTAACTCGTCTCGGACGTCCAGTCCGTCCATCATGCGCAGAACACACACGCCGTGGTTGGAGTCGAAAGAATCACTGAGACCAAAGAAAAATACTTCATTTCTGCTTCCGGCAGAGTGAATCTCACAAAAACATGGTCACATTTCAGGTCTCAATATTTCACATGAAGGAAATTAATCCTTTACAGCAGAATTAAGCACGGTTTCCCTCCAAATTTCTAAATTTCCCTCCAAATTGTAACTTTCATGGACAATGGAGGTTCTCTTTAGAAGAGGATAATTTAAAGTGTTTTATATTATTATTAAATATCAGCATTAATTAAAGTAGCAGAACAAAAATGGCCAGGGTGAATAAACACTGTACAGTTTAAAGACATAAGCTTGTGTTTTTGTTTCGTATTACTGGGTGCGTGTTTATGTAAATATTCACTATGCTATTCAACTTTTAAAAATGAACTTTGATTAGTAATGTAACTTGGATTGCTTTTGTATAACTGTAAAATTAATTTACAGATAAGTTCCAATAATTTTGCATGTATTTATGTCAATTTTCAATATGAAGTAGACATTTTCACATTGTCCCTCCAAATTGTCATTTCGTTCTCAATGGTGATTCTCTTTAAAAAAGGTTATTTTACTTTAATTTATGCTGATTTTAATTACAAAAAAACAACAACAAAAACCATTTTGTAACAATTTTTTACAATTAAAATAAATAAACAATCTTTTTTTGCATTACAATAAAGAGAATTGTATATTATTTAGCATTTCTGCATAAAGCCCAGTGATTTGTATTCTCCAATGCTGATTATGAAGCTTTCTAGTAGTGTTTGTGGTGCATTTAATTTAATGTAGTAAATATGATAATATTGTGTTAATTTTCAATATGCAAGCAGACTTACGATCACTCTTCACTTTTAAAAATTATGCTATGAATTGTAATAGATGTGAAATGTAAATTGTTAACGTAAAATGTCACATTTTCCCTTTTAAATGTCATAATTTTCATTCTCATTTGAGATTCTCTTCAGAAAAGGCTGCTTTGTTTTTTTCATATTAAAAATTAAAGTAGCATTACAAAAACTTTTATGGTGTCTACTTTTCAAATAGAATAAATTATATTTTTTTGTTTGCATTATAATAAAGAAAATGTGTTGTTGTTTTGATTGTGTTTTGATTAATTGTGCTTATTTCCCTTTAAGCCAGATATAGTTTGATATTTCTGTCTGGACAGATCTTAGGGACTGTGAGGTAGATTTCACTCACTATATGGTGTTGATGTAGTCCTCTATGCCTCGACCGCTGCTCTCCTGCCAGTTCACTTTGAATCCCACCACCAGTATATTCGGCTTCAGCTTTCCCAAACCAGAGGCCTTAAGAGGGGAGAAATAATCATATTAAATTACATGCCCCACAAACTCACTAGAAAGCATCATAAACAGCATTATAGAATACAAATCACCGGGCTTTATGCATGAAACACAAGCAGTCATCATATGCGATGAACAAAATACTTTTACATACAGTACAGATGTTTGGCTGTAATAATTAATGTATAGTGACAATCATTGTGGCGTTTGTAACCTGTAGAAGATGCCGGGCTCCGTCTCTCAGACTGGATGCCTTGAAGGCCGTGTAGAAGGAACGAACCTTCCTCTGATTGAGCCACTTTATCATGTCATTAGTGTTGCGCTCAGACACGACCGACTTCTCACCCTCCTGAAGAGAGAATAACCCATCCATGATGTGAGTTTTCAGCTCTTTTAAGGGCAGAACGGTCTCAGTTAGAAGAGCTTTATATGACATGAGGTGAAATGCCTGGTTCTTACCAAGAGAATGTCTCCACAAATCATCAAGCTGACATTTTTGGTGAAAGAGCCCACAAAGTCCACCAGCGCTGGACGCAGATTCGGAGGACCCGTCAGAACCAGACACTGAGGCCTGAGGAGACGTAACGAACGAGTGAATATAAGGGCCAGGGTAAACTCCATGTAATCTACCATTTCATGAATGAGAATGAAAATAAGGCTGTTCGATGGATAAATCAGGCTCATGGGTTCAGTTCCAAGCTATGCATGGACATCTTTGATACTGACACTATGTTTACCCAGGATAGAATATGGATGTGACTGTTTATATTGGACTGTATTAAAGTTGGATTTATTACAAATCTTTAACATGATTAATACCCAACTTTTGTACTTTTGTGTATGTTCGACTTATGGACATTTCTATTATTGATAAATTCTTTTAAATTCTTGGATGTTTTATATGCAAATTTTTATGTTGAAAATGTTTTATTTGCATATATTTGTTTTGATGAAAATATGTTTAATTAAAATGCTGAAAGATTAAATGGCAAAACTGACTGGTATTAGTCACTGGTAAATTAACCAAAGGATTAATTGACAATTCAGAAAATATTTGGGGGGGGGTGTTAATAGTTTGATTGTTTGACCAATCAGAGAAATAAAAAATAGTTAGATGTAGCCTTAGCTGTAATTATGTGATAGAAAAATCTAAATTGTGGCATAAAAAAGATTATAAAGATTAAATTATGACATAATAATTTTAGTTATGAGATAAAAGTAAAAATTAGGAAAGTAAAAGTAAAAATCATCAGATTATAAAGTCGAAGACTCCGTAAGTAATCATTTTGGCTCCTTATCTCATAATTAAAAACTCTGGCCAGTTGATAATACCTAGAATATCTAAATCAACTGCAGGCGGTCGATCCTTTTCCTATTTAGCACCTAAACTCTGGAACAGTCTTCCTAGCATTGTTCGGGAAGCAGACACACTCTGTCAGTTTAAATCTAGATTAAAAACGCATCTCTTTAGTATGGCATACACATAGAACATTTTTAACTTTCTTTATTCAAATCAAATGACTGATTGTTAGGCTGCATTATCTAGGTCAGCCGGAACCGGGAACACTTCCCATAACACCTGATGTACTCGTTACATCATAAAAAGAGTGGCATCCACACTAATGTTAGTCTCTCTGTTTATCCCGAGGTTTACTGCAGTCGGCCGGATCCAGGCCGTGTCCGGATCTGATGGTGGACCTACATCTGGACATGACCAGCTCATCCTGGAGTGTCTGCTGAGACCGTGTCCATTAGTGTCTCCTCTGAATTTGCCTCACCGGAACGTCATCCTCAATTAACCCGTCTCCGCTCCGATCTTTCAAGTATTCATATTCTTGTGTAATCGACGCGCCATCCTAAATGAGCCCGTCTCTCGTCATACCCAAAATTTCGAATATTCCTATCTAATATGATTTATGACCTGCAAGGTTGCCAGAGTAATAATTATACACTGTTAATAATAGGCCAGAGGAGAACTGGCACCCCGACTGAGTCTGGTTTCTCCCAAGGTTTATTTTTCTCCATCATGCCCTGATGGAGTTTTGGTTCCTTGCCACTGTCGCCTTTGGCTTGGCTTGCTCAGTTGGGGACACTCAAATTATGATCCAAGTTACTAAACTAAATATACAAATAGAATTTATTAATTTGGTCATATATAATTCTATAAACTATCCAAATTAAACTAGCCAAATCAAATTTTGTTGCAATGTTGTCCTGTTTAACACTGTGAAGCTGCTTTGAAACAATCGTCATTGTAAAAGCGCTATATAAATAAAGTTGATTGATTGATTGATTGATTGATAATTATTACTTCTTATCTCAAAAATGACTTTTTATCATAATTATGACATTGTAAGTCATCATTTTGGCTTCTTATCTCATAATTATGACTTTTTATGTATAGAATAATTTTATCTCATAATTATGAGAGTAAGTCATCATTTTGGCTTCTTATAATTATGATGATTTTTTAGATAAAGATTTTACCAACCAAATTGGCATGACAATTTGCTAAAAGAAGGCCCATATAGCCCTTGATTATGATTATTACATAGCCTGTAAAACCAAGAACAGGCATTAAGAACAATCAATGTGCATCTACAGTATCTCATTCACATCCCATTAAAACCGTCTCTAGCATCTGACCTGTAGTTTTTGACGTGATCTTCGACTCCTGCCAGAGACACGGAGTAGGACAGAGCCATGTTGTAGGTACTGGCCTGGACAGACGAACCCCAGTTCACCTCTTAAACGTCACAAAAGCATCATGGTCAGTAAAAGCACACCGTTTCAATGCAATCTTTACTCTGACGGGTCAACACGTCCTGCTCACCTGGTTTCTTGTAGGTCACGTAGCCGAATAAGAAGATGATTAAACCTAAAGAGATGAGCGCGGCCCACCATGTGAGCAAGAACATCAGTATGACAGAAATAATGGCCCCGAACAAACCCGTCCAGGGGCTGTAATACCGAAACGATGGCCTCCATCCTGAAGTAAGCAGCAGAAATGACCAGAAAACACAAAGGTTAGAAAAAAAACATGATCATATTTACATCTGGACTGAATAAGCTTCAAAAGGAATGTAACTTTACATGATTATGATGTACACAGCAAAAACCTCAGTGTTAAATTAACACCCCTCAGAGTTTATTTAAGTCCAGACTCAATAGTGTTAAAATTAACACTGACTCAGTGTTAAAGTTAATCAGATAATTAAGTGATTAATTAAGTGATGATTAAGCATTAGCTTGCTGTTAACAAGCAGAATCTCTGAAAGACACAAAGTCACCATTTTAAAGTCACCATTTTAGGTCACCATTATGGAGATCAGTGTTTGCTTTAGTTGGGATCTTGACCCTTGACTTTATACTGTAACCAAGGTATACTTTTGTCAATATTGTTGAGATTCATACGCTGATTCTTGATGTGTGTGTGTGTGTGTGTGTCTGAAAAATAGTAGTTTATCATGCTAATGCTCACAGGGAAGCTGTAATCTATAATGTAAAATTAACACATCACCCACATAATGAGAGATTGATCTCAGAATGATATCAGTTCATCAGGTCTCTATGTGGTGATTGTTACTAAAATGTCTGTTCTTTCTCTGTCATAACAAATGCTTTCTAAACACACAGTTAAAGCAACGCACAGTTGAAGCAGCCAGAGAAAAGGGAATGTTAAAAAGTCAAGGGTCAAGAGCCCAACTAAAGCAAACACTGATCTCCATAATGGTGACCAAAGAATGGTGACGCTGTCCTTCTGTGATTCTGCTTGTTATCATCAGGTGTTCATCACTAATGCTCAATCATCACTCACTCAATCTCTTAATTATCTCATTAACTATAACACTGAGTCTTGACGAGTCTGACGAGTGTTAACTTAACAATGGGTTTTTTTTTCTGTGTACTGAGTCTTCAAAATATGTATAGAACAGATAATCAGACTGATTTTCATTGGGCATTTTGAACTCACCAGGTGAATTGGTGATAGAAGCGTGGAAACAGCTGAAGTTGATCAGCGCATAAGAGCAGAGGAAGAAGTTTGAGATCAGAGGAGCGATTGTGTTCAGCTCAGCTGTCGAGATGAGAGGGAAACTTTTATATCAAATATGAGTGTATTTAGCATTATCTTTGAAAAATGCAAGTTTTGGTGAATATTTTATAGTTTTATCACATGTATTTTTGACTCACCAATCAGAATGAAGCACATGGCGATGATGTAACACAGCAGATAAGCTCGCAGTGGCTCATTGTTTTTCCCATAACCCTTTGCAAAGAAGCCGATGTACGGGTAGATATTGTCCTTACAGAGACACTGTACCAAGAGGAGATGTTCAAAATTCTTTGAATTTTACAAGCCATGTTCACTTTGATGATCTGATAAAGTTACATATTAGTTATTATCTGTGTAAGGTGTGGTAATTCACCTGGAAGACTTTGGGTGCGGAGACAAGGAACGCAAGGGCGGATGACAGGGTGGCTGCGAATATGCCCGCATAGATCAATGGACCAAAGCCGGAGACCTGGATCAAAACCTGATTTGAATGGAAAACCACATGATTGCAACAAAGTTCATCTGTCAAACCAGTGGAGTGTTGGAGAGAGCCATCCAGAACAATATCTCCTGGTGATCACTGGCTGTCCAGTTGAGTGGCATTTTGGTTTATTTATATTAAATCAACTATAACCAATAGGCCAACCCGTCTTATATTCATACACCAAAATATGGATTTGTTAGAAGTGAAGCTGGTCACCTGGAAGTTGTTGGAGAGGCCGAAGGCACAGGTGCCGCTCTGCTGGCACTCGGTGAAGTTCCAGCCCAGACTGCAGCTCAGACCGTCACACGCTTCGGTGAAGTTCAGCGGCAAACTGTCGTTCAGGTTCCCGGAGGCATCACGCAGAACACACGCTCCTGTGGGACAAACGTGTTACGTCATTCACTGCTCAAAATAGTGTTCTTTCTCTGGTTTTTTGTCTTCTTTTCCATGAAAAATACTTGAATATTCTTAAATCAAGATACTTTTAGTTGGGAAGCAAAATGACTTGAGATATTAAGTCTTTTTTCTGAGAAAATGAAGCAAGTTTGTGCTTTAAAAAAAGAAAAGTATTTGCCAAACTAAATCATCCTCAAGCTCGCTCTTCTCCCTTTTCCAAATATACATCGGAAAGGCAATTACTTTCAATAAAAATGTGGAAATAAACTGCTTAACGAAATGTTTAATAATAAAAGCATTTATTGGGTAGGGGTCGGCGTAGGAAAGGCTTTTATTGTCCTTTATTGTTTTAATGGCATCCATTTATAATTTTAATAAATATAATCATTTACACTCTATATTATTATTGCATCCAGTTTTTTTTTTTTTCAGAAATTGACACTTAATATTTGATGTCAGTTTTTCTTCTTAAGTATACTGATTAAAGATTTTTTTGATATTTGTACTGGAAAACAAGACTGATAGCTAGCTTGTGTTTGCAAGACTTAAGGTCCTTTCTCACAAAGAGCGATAACTATAACAATACATATATTAGTGTCACACCAGTGGATGATATTGTTATGTGTATTATAAGTGTGTGCTGTAGTGTTTTCATCTTTCGTTTTAAATGCTCAAGCTCATTACAGCAGGATGGATTCTGATTGGCTGTTAATGTTTTTATTGTTCATCAGCAGGAAAAAAATTGTTCAGAAAGAGATTCAAACAATATTGTTCCTCTGTGCCGTTATTGTAATAGTTGTAATTTTTTTATATTTAGAACGATGTTTAGAACTATATCTTTATCGTATCGTTATAGTTCATTATCCTTGGTGTGCTTGTTTGACTTTTGGATAAAATCAAGGCTTTTTCTCCAAGAATATCACTGCATATTAGCAAATTCTGTTGACTGCTTGATTAAATACTCACCCACGGTTGAAGATATGGCTAAATAACTAATGGTGGTGCAGAATATGGCCATCAGCGTTCCTCTCGGGATGGCGATCTCAGGCTCCTGCAACATTCACAAACACAGCATTTGATTAGTACCATATTTCTGTTTCAGAAACACTAAAACAAAACGTAAAGTTTTTTATTCATTCATGTATTTATGCTCCATAACTCAAAGTTGGTTTTGACCTTTAGATCGCCTGAGATGTTTGCTCCGGCAAGGATCCCAATGGCAGATGGGAAGAAGATAGCAAACATCTGGAAGAAGTCGCCGCCTCTCCAGTCTGGGTAGAGGTTCTCCGAAAAGATGTCGCCTGGCAAAAATTATTTAGTTATATTTTACAAAGATAATTTCTAGAACGAGTTAAAGGAAAAATTCAGCACAAATGAGACATCTGTCAATATTTATTCATCCTTGTGCCTATTGATATTTTTGCCTTTTTGCTATTTTTATACCATCATACGTCAGCAGATGTCACCAAAGTCACCACATGTTTATGTTTTGGCTATCTGAACTTACTGGAATTATTATTATTTTAAATTTTTTACAGAAGTAAAATACATTTTAAATATAACAAAATAACCGTATTTTACATAAAACTTTAATGTAGGTTTTTCATATAAGTTTTTTACAGTGACAAAAAAGACACCATAAAATTAGTCCATGTCTTCTGAAGTCATACTTTAGCTTTGTGTGAGAAAAAGATCAAACATTTGTACTTTTTTGTTTTACAAACTGTTAATCAACTATTGCATAAATCTTTAAACCTACAGTATTTGTATGGTATTAAGTGCTATTGTCTTGTTTTGTAGAAGATAACAGACTTTTTGGGATACGGCACATGCAAAAAGACACTCACTGCGGTAACCAAAGATACCGATCGACTGTTTCTGAGGAGTTGCTGGAATCACGGTGCCAACGAAGTAGTTGATGAAGGACACCATAAGAACCAAGAAGAACAGGATCTGAGTCTGAGAAAGAAAGAAAGCAGAACCCTTGTGAAGGAAAGCACTGCATTATGAGCTGATGGTTTGTGAGAAGATGCAACAAGGGCTTTGAGGAGCTTCTAGAGGAGAAAGAAGGAACTGCAGGCTCATGAGACTGGGAACTGCCCAATATCAAAATAAATTGAATTAAAATGAATAATTTTCAAGGAAATAAATGCATAACATGTTCACTAATGTGATTCAAATAAGAAAAATAATAATCTAAATATTCCACAACACTGAAAAATTATACCATCAATAAGTTATGACAACAACTGTTTGACCTCAAAATAAGTTAAGCAGTTTTCCACTTTTTATAAGTTATACAAGATTCAGCTATTTTGTTTTGTCAATTGAATGTAAATTAAGTAAGTCAATTGAAAGTAAAGTTGAAATTACATAAACATCTAAGATGATTGTACTTTACAGTGAAGTGATCATGCAAACATTTTTTAGACGTTTTTTAGGTTTTTATTTATACACTACCACACTTTTGGGATGTTTGCCTTTACATGCACATGAACTTTAGTGCCATCCTATTCTTAATCCGTAGGGTTTAATATGGAGTCGGCCCACCCTTTGCAGCTCTAACAGCTTCAGATCTTCTGGGAAGGCTTTCCACAAGGTTTAGGAGTGTGTTTATTGGAATTTTTGAGTCTTCGCAGTCTCCGCTCTAATTCATCCCAAAGGTTTTCTATATCGGGATGAGGTCAGTACTCTGTGCAGGCCAGTCAAGTTCCTCCACAATAACCTTGCTCATTCATGTCTTTAAAAACTGACGCAGTCATGTTGGAACAGGAAGGGGCCGTCCCCAAACTGTTCCCATAAAGTTGGGAGCATGAAATTGTCCAAAATGTCTTGGCACGCTGAAGCATTGAGAGATCCTTTCGCTGGAACTATGGGGCCAACCCCAACCCCTGAAAAACAACCCCACCCCATAATCCCCCCTCCACCAAACTTTACACTTTACACAATGCAGTCAGGCAAGTCCCGTTCACCCGGCGACCAGCAAACCCAGACTCGTGCATGGAATTGTCAGACAGAGAAGTGTGATTGGTCACTCAGAGAACACGTCTCACTGCTCTAGAGTCCAGTGGTGGCGTGCTTTATCCCACTGCATCCCACACTTTGCATTGCTCTTGGTGATGTAAGGCTTGGATGAGCTGCTCGGCCAGGGAAACCCATTCCATGAAGCTCTCTCCGCACTGTTCTTGAGCTCATCTGAAGGCCACAGGAGTTTGGAGGTCTGGAGCAATTGAAAGTTGTTGACTTCTGCGCACTGTGACCCTCAGCATGCGCTGACCCCGCTCTGGGATTTTACATGGCCTACCACTTCGAGTTGCTGTTGTCCCCAATCGCTTCCACTTTGTTATAATCCCACTAACAGTTGAGCGTGGAATATTTAGTAGTGAGGAAATTTCAGGACTTATTGGGAATGGTCCCAAATGTGTGTAGAAGCGTCTGCATGCCTAGTGCTTGATTTACACACCTGTGGCCATGAAGGGATTGAACACCTGAACTCAATGATCTGGAGGGGCGTCCCAATACTTTTGGCAATATAGTGTATGTGTGTGTGTTCATGCAATAAGCATTTTGAATAAATCAATTTTGAAATATGATTATTAAAATAATACCAACTAGATGCAAATACTTAATAAAGAACTATGACATACCAGTTTTGTAACTGCTCATTTATGTATTACTGACGAATATGCATAATTTTTAGTTTATAAATTTATGTTCAAACTGTGCAATCTAATTGCATAGAAATTTCATATGCAATCATTTTATATGCAACACATCTTACATTTAGGAATTTATAAAAGCAGAAGAAGATGTTTCCCCCACCTCACTGAAGTTGCATGACATATTGCCAGCAGTGCCTGTATTGTAAAATGCATGTTTATTTTTAGGACTGTACCTTCGACTCCCACTCCATCCCAGCCAATGAGATGAGAAGCAGCATGGTGACTGTGATGGATCCTATAATTCGGACATCATTGACTGAATCCACAATTTGGGAGTCATACTCCTGTTGCATCATAAACAAACATCATATCAACGAGCGGCATAAACGCAAGATAATGTCATGCAACAGAATGACTGCATTCGTTTCTTACAATGAGAAGATCTCTGACTGTTTCCGAAAATCCCACTGTGTTGAGTGCGCAAGCGAGAGCATTGGCGAAAGAAAACACCACGCCGATGGGACCTCCCAACTCAGGACCCAGTGTGCGGGAGATCATGAAGTATGCGCCGCCTGACGGGTGGAGGAGAGACACAAGGAGAACCATGAGTGCTGTGCAGATGCTAAAGTACATTGGGAGGTTTCTAGTGGGCTGATTTGTGCCTACTGGCTAAAAGTGTACCCAGTACCAAATATTGTATATACACATATATAATATGTATTTCTTCCCTTCCTTTAAAACCAAATAACTGTGATTTCTTGTTGCATCACTGCATCAATAGGAAGAGAATTACACTAATGAAAATGAAGTTCAAGAGCCCAACCAAAGTGAATACTGATCTCCATAATGGTGACTTCAAACTAAAGCATTTTAGGAAAATCAACATCAATTCATGAAGTCAGCTTATGTGATGTTCTCTCAAATTTTTCAGTTGGGTTAACAATTCAACATTCAAGATTACTTTGGGAAATGAGTGAATGCAAACAGAGAAAAATAACTGCAGAAGTGGAGGAAATTAGTGAAAAGACTACTAAGTATTGCCCTGCCTTTTGGGCTTGACAAAATGGTAGTCAAACCAATCAATTAATCTTAACTTGTGTTTTCTGAGTAAACAATGAATAGTTTGTGAATAGCGCAGATACAATTAAGTTAAGACATTAAGTAAAGTTAAAATGTGTTAGTTAGAATCACTGTTGGATTTTACAGTGTAATCTGGACAAGTTTGTATCTGGTTCAGAGTAATCCAATCCACAATGTTGCTTTGAAAACTCATTCAACTTTTTGTCTAGATAATTTTTTGCTTCAGTTGCTTAGAAAAAGCAACAGCACACTTCTCTCAAATAAGACACATCTTTATACATGCGTAGCACAAGCAGTGAAGGACGAGTTAAGCATCAGCACCAGCGATAATCAAAGTATAATCTGATCAGTTTGATATCAAGACTCACCAGAAGAGACTCTCCCATTGGTGGAAATGGCAGATACAGACAGTGCTGTTATGGAGGTCACAAGGACTGACATCATTATAATTACCCATGTAAGAACTAAAGTAGAGAAAAAAAAGAAAAAAAAAGAATGATTAGGACACAATGTCTGTACAGAGCTCCAGTTCAAAGAATAGACAAAACACTTCAGAGATAAATGGCCATCAGAGATTGCACACACACACACACACGGTTCTGAGAAGTCCTTCTATAAAAGTTTTTCACTGGGAATTTCTTAAGCAACATTATCTTTACTAAAGCAAATAGCCTGTCTGGCCTGTGGTTCATTAAAGGAAGTTGTTTTACTGCATTGCACAGACGGATTATCTTGGACTGTCTTTTCCCATATGAACAAAAAGTAACACTCACGGATTCCTGCTTGAGATGTTATCCAGGACAATCGCAGGAACAGAATGACTCCCCAGATGTTCAACATACAGCGAATCTGAAACATAATACCCGAGGATGTTTATGCATTTATGAGTGTGTGGCCGTTTGCAAGCACGAGTGTGTATTTTTCAGCGTTTCTCACCATAACCCCAGTCACCCATCCAAAGCGCACTGGCTGGTAGGTCTTTCCTCCCTGGCCGTTTTCCTCTGACTCGTTTCCACTCTCTTGAAGCGCTGAAAGGCTTCCCGTACTAGAGCCGCACGTGTTACTGCAAGATTCTCCATCCTAAACCAATACATGCACAAAATAAATAGGCCTACATACACTGTAAAAATTGTTTAAGTCAACTCAACTTAAATTACATTACACTGACTTAATGAGTTGAATAACAAAAAAATAAAAAAAATTATATTGATGAGTTAAAGCAATGTAAAAACATTTGTTGTCATAAATTATTGATCATATAATTTTACCGGACGCTACAGTTTCGGGACTGCATTTCTAGGACTTTTTGCTATTGTTGAATTTAATGATTTACTTTTTGAATTATTCAAATGTAGTTGATATATTGTCCAAAACCTAAACATAATCTCTGACAACCCTCTTGACACTTTTAAACAAATTAGCCTCTGTACTCTGGTTATGAAGTTCTCTTGGAAATAAAAACCTTAAGAAGGCTAAAACGACTTTTAATAAAAACGACTTTTCAAGGCGGAAACATGCATTTGGGGAAACAAATGTGTACATTATAGCCACAAATTAAAAAATTGTTCCCATTTTATTTGTTAGTTTTATTCATTCCCCCATTTTAAATTAATCACATTCCTTCCCTCGATATTCAACATTTTGGCCGCGTTGAAGTAATTCATTTATTTGTTTCCTTTAAATCAAAACAAGGGAATTAATTAGTTTAAGGTGGCCATGATTTACTAAAATGAGGGAAGAAATTAGTAAATTGTGGAAACTAATTCTTTATTAGTGGCTGCGATTTAACTAAAAAGAGAGAAGAATTCCAGGCCTATTTATTTTTTCTGCATAAAGATCTGGGAGACTTACAAGAAAAGTGCTGCAAACTGTCAAACGATTTACATTAAGCATGTTTATTATTACAACAACACATTTAAACTATATTATATTAAAATGCCAGTTATATGAAATACCAATTTGCAGCATTAAGCAGATAAAGATCTGTTTTACGCAGCTACAATAACTGGAAACCTTGCACAGTTGAGTTTAAAATGGTGGGATACGCTCGTACGTTCAAAAATACGGTGAGACGATTCATCCCCTCCTCAACGCATTTTACAAATGCCACGTTCCAGGCAACCCGTAACCTGTGTTTTTCCAACCTTCTACCTGTCAAAGTGCACTGGAACGGCAGTCAAACCCGTGAACTCGTACTAGATCGCTGTACTCCCAGTTACGAGTTCTGACGTCACAGCCCGCGAAACAACAATGGCAGCCCCTACGATGAGGTGTCTATAGAAGTCATACACGTTATTTTACAAGTAATGTGAAATAAAAAGGGATTACAGCTTCTCTTGCCTTAAGCGCCGGTTTCTCTCCGTGTCCTTCAAATAAGCAAGAAGTGAGCACCTTTGTCGATAGAAATGATTGTAAATGAGCATAAGCCCCGTGCGGTCCGCCATGCTTTGTTTACATCTAGCTACCACAGTTCCTTGCGTGACTTTGCCTGGAACGCTACAAAGTCATGAGTTTGAAGTCTGCCTGGAACGCAGCATAATTTGTTTCCTCATTTTAGTTAAACTATATCAATACAAGGGAACGGATTACTTCGGGGGGTCCAGGATTTACTAAAATGAGGAAACAAATGAATAAATCGGGGGAACGAATTAGTAATTCAAATTCTAAATGTTCTGTGCATGTGCGAGACTTCAGTTTCATTACAAAGTGCAAAGTATTAAACGGATTACTAGCGTGTTTATTATCACAATAATACATGAAAATCCCAGTTTGCAGCAGCATAACCGTTTTACACAGCTTAAATAACTGGAAGCCCTGCACGTTTAAGTCTACAACATCGGGACACGCTCATATGTCAAAAATCAATGGCTATCGTCTTTTGGGCCTGTTTTTTTATTTAATTTTTTTATGCAGTCTCAACTAATAGAGTAGATTTGGCTAGGTGGCGCTGTCACATTAAACAAGGGTCCTGAAACTGCAGCCTCTGGTACTTTTTCCTATAGTTTCAGCGAACGACCCACATCACAAGCCTTGCGCAGAACCTCCAGTGATGGTCTGCTGCGCCGGATGCGGCCCGTGGCCGTAGCGTTGGCGTAAAACTCTACATGTGGCAATGCATCCATGGTGCTGTATATGGAAGGTCGCCTGTTGTCCTGCCTTGAGTTCAGAACTTCAGACGTCCTTCGTGCCGGTGTCTCCACAGTGATGGCCGTCTCACTGCCGGTGCTGTAAGAGGAGTAACGCGGCGGAGCCTCTTCACTGGCCGAGAAGTGACCTGAGGGCGAGATGTCTGACCCCTCCAGCCTGCGTTTGGACAAGCGGTGACCCATTTGTGCAAGAACTACTGCTCTGCCTGTAAAGTGAAATATCATGCATTTAAAAAATGTTACAGTGGGGGGCATAAACAATAAATAAGGGGGGCATACACTTGTCCATGTCTGTTTGGGACATAAATAAGATTTCAGACATAAACAAGATTTTTTTTCTCACCCCATTGGCAGATGATTGCTTGTTTTAAGCAAAAACTCACTTCATTTTGATTTTATTTTCCAGAAAACAAGAAAAAATATCACCCATCTAGCAAATGCATCTACATTTAATATATATATTTATATATTTTTTAGATATTTAGAATGAAAACAAGAAAAAATACTAAATATGAAAAGCATATATATATATATATATTTTGCAGTGTATTAGACGTAATGCAGAATATACTAAACTAATCTTACTCTGCTACAATCACACTTGTGACATTGATATGAACTGCTTGTACAGACAGATTTTGCTTTGGGCAAAGGGGGAGGGAAAAATAAATAAGAGCTTTGATTTGTACCTCAAAACATTCAAGAACTTACTTTATGTACTGCTAATGGCTGACAGCTGATCTCCTCTTCTCCAGAATCTCCTGGGGAAAAAATGAACAACACCAACAAAATGATTCTAAAGAGCTTTCATCCTATTTTGAGCAGCTATGCAGTTTTGTCTTTTATCATCACGGCTTTCATAATTTATAGCAAAAGTCACACCTCCTCTCACCCCACGTGGACTCGCGCTACTTCTGAGACGCGTTTCTGCGTAATTGAGGACATAAAAGATGTCAAGCGCGCTCCGTTTCCTCCTCGGATTATCCTGATAACGGTATCTGTGTCAACTGGCTCCGATCAATCATTAAGCCAAATCATAACTTCTAATATGAGCCTGGCATTACATCACACAGAAGGCGACAATAAATGTGATGGGTGGTAAAAAGAGATACAAACATGATTTGATGATATGATTGAAAGTTTATTATTTTTGCTTCATTATACGGAGATTAAAATGTTTGCACTGGAAGTGCTTTATTTAACACAAGCCATCCTTAATTTTCTAAATGTACACCAAATGACACATAAGTAGTGTGCTTTGTTAACCAGTTTATGATCTTTTTTTGCAGAAACTCCTTTTACAAACGTTCTGTAGACTTTATGGCGAGGTCTCAAGTTCACTTGTGTAAAAAATCGTATGGTGTTCACTCACACACACACACACACACACACACACACACACACACACACACACACACACACACACACACACACACACACACACACACACACACACTGCCCCTAAACCTACCCATCACAGGAGACATGCTGCATTTTTACATTTTCAAAAACATCACTTAGTGTGATTTATGACCTGTTTTCCTCATGGGGACCAAAAATGTCCCCACAAGGACAAGGATTTTGGATATTGCCATCTTTGTGGGGACATTTTGTCCCCATAACGTAGGGATTACCAGTCCACACACACACACACACACACACACACGTTTGTATAAAATCTTTATCTTAAACCCTTTGTTTGCGAACCGCTCATTACTGACTGACTGAGGTAATCATGCGTTAATTTGGCAGAGCTTTTGCATTAAAAAGAGGGTGCGCGACTGTAAACGGGCGTGAAATTGCCAAAACTGTTTGGACAATTCCTGGAATTTAAAACAGCACTGAATATATGGTCCAGGTTTAATATTTTGCAGAGATTTCATGAGAGAACTTCATTTATCACGCCATATAAAAAACTTTATTATTGTTTATATTTTATAAAAACTCGGATGCGCTCGTTCATTCCCCTTACAGGAAAGATTAGTATTCGGTTTTCAATAATGGTCAGAATAACAGCTGGCACAGGACAAAAACACATTATTTGCCAGATGTTGAAGGCAGGGGTGGATTTAGTGATTTGGGTGCCCAAGGCAAAATATGAATAGGGCCCTGTACAATTGCACACATTTATCTGGATCATCCTTGAGGTTTCTTTCTCTGTTGTGACGCATGCGTGTCCCAAAGTTGTGTCCAATTTTATACATTTTTCATAGAGCCTAGGCCTACTTGTTATAATGGCTTTTATTCTTGTTTTAAACCCTGAAACAGTAGTATGGTGAAATAGCATGTGTGGTGTGGTTTATTCTGCCTTCACGTGTGATCCCACTTCCCAAGTCGTGATTACGAGCTTGTTGCATTCATGTGCTTTGTTGTCAGAATGAACAGGAGTCATGCAGGACAGCAGGTTTATTCTTGCCTATTTATTGGGAAAATCTTATCAAAACCAACTAGTGCTGGGCATACAATTAATCACAATTAATTGCATCCAAAATAAAAGTTTGTGTTTATGTGTGTGTGTGTGTAATTATTATGTATATACAACCCTAAATCAGAAAAAGTTGGGACAGTATGGAAAACGCAAAAAAAAAGAAAGAAGTGATTTCTAAATTTACTTTGACTTGTATTTCATTGCAGACAATATGAAATGATGAAACAATATGAAAAAGTTGGGACAGTAAAGCATTTACCACTTTGTAATGTTGCCATTCCTTTTCACAACACTTAAAAGACATTTAGGGACTGAAGACACAGAGTGATGAAGTGTTTCAGGTGTAATTGTGTCCCATTCTTCCTGCAAACAAGTCTTAAGGTGGGCAACAGTACGGGGTCTTCGTTGTCGCATTTTGCAAGGTTTGCCAAAGTAGTCCTGAGCCCATGTGGTGATATCGCTTATAGATGAATGACGATTCTTGATGCAGTGCCGCCTGAGGGATCGGAGATCACGGTTGTTCAGCTTAGTCTTGCGCCCTTGTCCTTTACGCACTGAAATTCCTCCAGATTCCTTGAATCTTTGAATTATGTTATGCACTGTTGAATGTGAAATATCCAAATCTCTTTCTATCTTTCTTTGAGGAACATTGTTTTTAAACATTTCAATAATTTTCTCAAGTATGTGTCGGCAAACTGGCGATCCTCAGCCCATCTTTGCTCCTGAAGGATTAGACCTTTCTTGGATGCTGCATTTATACCAAATCATAATTACAATAACCTGTTGACATCCCCTGTTTCAAATCACATCATTATTTAACCATTTTACCTCATTACTAGCCCTAAATTGCTCCTGTCCCAACTTTTTTTTTAAAGTGTTGCAGGTCTAAAAGACAGGAAAGGATGCATATTTACAAATCACATGAAGTTGACCAGAAAAAACATGAAATATTTTGTGTTCATATTGTCTGCAATGAAATACAAGTCAAAGTAAATTTAGAAATCACTACTTTATTTTTTGTTTGCAAAAAATAAAATATACATGCAAATATTTCTTAAATATATACATGTATGTGTATATTCAAATATGCATAATAATTGGACACACACACAGGTCTAGTTCACTACCTTCATAGTGACTCTCCATAGACGTAATGGTTTTTATACCGTACAAACTGTACATTCTATCCCCCTACACTGCCCCTGCCCCTGAACCTACCCATCACACACACACACACACACACACACACACACACACACACACACACACACACACACTGCCCCTGCCCCTAAACCTACCCATCACACACACACTCACACACACACACACACACACACACACACACACACACATGTTTGTTTTTGTGAAATGTGGGGACATTCCATAGGCGTAATGCATTTTATACTGTACAAACCGTATTTTCTATCTCCCTACACTGCCCCTGCCCCTAAACCTACCCATCACAGGAGACTGCACAGTTTACTTTCTGTGAAAAACCTCATCCTGTGTGATTTATAAGCATTTTGAAAAGTGAGGACATGGGGAACGTCCTCATATTTCACCCTCTTTTTGTAATACCTATGTCATACCCATGTCATTATACACATTTGTGTCCTGATATTTCACAAAAACATGCACACACACACACACACACACACACACACACACACACACACACACACACACACACACACACACACACACACACACACACACACACATGTTTGTTTTTGTGAAATGTGGGGACATTCCATAGGCGTAATGCATTTTATACTGTACAAACCGTATTTTCTATCCCCCTACACTGCCCCTGCCCCTAAACCTACCCATCACAGGAGACTGTGCAGTTTACTTTCTGTGAAAAACTCATCTTGTGTGATTTATAAGCATTTTGAAAAGTGAGGACATGGGGAACGTCCTCATATTTCACCCTCTTTTTGTAATACCTATGTCATACCCATGTCATTATACACATTTGTGTCCTGATATTTCACAAAAACATGCCCACACACACACACACACACACACACACACACATGTTGTGTTTCCATGTTTTGTGGGGACATTCCATAGGCGTAATGCATTTTATACTGTACAAACCGTATTTTCTATCCCCCTACACTGCCCCTGCCCCTAAACCTACCCATCACAGGAGACATTCTGCATTTTTACTTTTTCAAAAAACATCACTTAGTGTGATTTATGACCTGTTTTCCTCATGGGGACCAAAAAAATGTCCCCACAAGGACAAAAATTTGGATATTGCCATCTTTGTGGGGACATTTTGTCCCCATACCGTAAAGGATTACCAGTCCACACACACACACACACACACACACACACACACACACACACATGTTGTGTTTCCATGTTTTATGGGGACATTCCATAGGCGTAATGCATTTTATACTGTACAAACCGTATTTTCTATCCCCCTACACTGCCCCTGCCCCTAAACCTACCCATCACACACACACACACACACACTGCCCCTGCCCCTAAACCTACCCATCACAGGAGACATGCTGCATTTTTACATTTTCAAAAAACATCACTTAGTGTGATTTATAAGATGTTTTCCTCATGGGGACCAAAAAATGTCCCCACAAGGACAAAAATTTGGATATTGCCATCTTTGTGGGGACATTTTGTCCCCATACCGTAGGGATTACCAGTCCACACACACACACACACACACACACACACACACACACACACACACACACACACACACACACACACTACCCATCACAGGAGACTGCACAGTTTACTTTCTGTGAAAAAACCTCATCTTGTGTGATTTATCCTCTTTTCAACTTTTCAAAATGCATTTATAAGCATTTTGAAAAGTGAGACATGAGAACGTCCTCATATTTCACCCTCTTTTGTAATACCTGTGTCATACCCATGTCATTATACACATTTGTGTCCTGATATTTCACAAAAACATGCCCACACACACACACACACACACACACACACACACACACACACACACACACACACACACACACACACACACACACACACACACACACACACACACACTGCCCCTGCCCCTAAACCTACCATCACACACACACACACACACACACACACACACACACACACACTGCCCTGCCCCTAAACCTACCCATCACACACACACACACACACACACACACACACACACACACACACACACACACACACACACACACCCCTAACACACACATCACACACACACACACACACACACACACACACACACACACACACACACACACACATCACAGGAGACTGCACAGTTTACTTTCTGTGATAAAAACCTCATCCTGTGTGATTTATAAGCATTTTGAAAAGTGAGGACATGGGAACGTCCTCATATTTCACCCTCTCCTGTAATACCTGTGTCATACCCATGTCATTATACACATTTGTGTCCTGATATTTCACAAAAACATGCACACACACACACACACACACACACACACACACACACACACACACACACACACACACACATTATATTATATTAATACTAATTGTGGTTAATGGTTTGCCCAGCACTAAAACCAGCATTAGTTTCACGTGCACTGACAACCATATAAACATTTACGATGCTGTCCAGATTCTCCACTTTCTGGTAAATATATAATAATGGTCAAATTTTTTGAAAATGAGATTCATACATCATCTGAAAGCTGAATGAATAAGCTTTCAATTGATGTGTGGTTTGTTAAAATAATTGGCCGGGATGCAACTATTTGAAAATCTGGAATCTGAGGATGCTAAAACATCGAAATATTGAGAAAATCTCCTTTGAAGTTGTCCAAATGAAGTCCTTAGCACTGCATATTACTACTAATAATAAATGTTTGATGTATTTATGGTAGAACATGTACAAAGTATCTTCATGGAACATGATCTTTACTTAATATCCTAATGATTTTTGGCATCTAAATAGTTTTTTTGGATGGACACAAAAAAAAATGAAATTCACTGTTGTTAAACCATCTGTTACATTTACATTTAGTCATTTAGCAGATGCTTTTATCCAAAGCGACTTACAAATGAGAGTAATAGAAGTGACTAAAACAGTCAAGGTAAGTGCTGTAAAATCTCACGAAACACAAAACACAGGACAGTTTTTTTTTTTATTATTTTTTTTTTTATATAACAAACACAAACGAATAGGGTGATAAGTGCTATTCTTTATTGGTCAAGTGCTGCTGGAAAAGAAGTGTCTTGAGATGTTTTTTGAAAATGGCTACAGACTCGGCTGCTCGAACTGAGACAGGCAGGTCATTCCACCAGGTGGGAACGGTCCAAGAAAAGGTCCTAGTGAGGGATTTCATGCCTCTTTGAGATGGCACCACTAGGCGCCGTTCACTTGCAGAACGCAAGCTTCTGGAGGGTGTGTAAGACTGAGCAAGTGAGTTTAGGTATACTGGTGCAGAGCCTGCGGTTGCTTTGTAGGCGAGCACCAGAGCCTTGAATTTGATTCGCTATCGCCTATCGGCAGCCAGTGAAGACTGATGAAGAGAGGTGTGACATGAGCTCTCTTCGCTCGTTGAAGACCAATCTCGCCGCTTCATTCTGGATCAGCTGCAAGGGTTTAGAAGAGAGAGAACACAGTTATGTTCCACAGTTATGGGAAGAAGGAGGTGGGAACCGGCGAACTTTAACAAACTTTAATATATAAATAACAAAACTGAAAGTAAAAATGGTCGCCGTCCGCACACAAACATAAACAAACACAACATAAAGTCCAGGCCTGGTCCTCTCTCGTCCTTCACTGTCGTCGATCTGACCTCCTCCGTGAGACACGAGAGCGGTTTGGCCTGCAGCTGGCGCTCATTATCCCTCACACCCCTCGGCCTCGACTGCCACGCCAGCATTGTTCACATTAACTACATGAATTAAATTTGTTTGTATACTCAAAAAAAAAAAAAGTATTGTAGTGTCAAGTAGGTTTCATGCAACTATATTGAGTAATTTGTACAAATAACTATTAAGTTGTATGAACAAAAGAAATTCAACACAGGCGCCACTCTTCTGCACATTCATTTGTGCGTTGTACTCAGCAATGTTAAGCTGACTGAACAAAAAATAAGCCTGAACCGTGAGCTGAGACTGAACGCGGTTTGCCTTGACAAAGCGCTATTGCTCCTACTCTACATAACAGCTTATATTTATCAGTTCTTTTGTCTTTGGGTCGTTATATTTCTCACAGATTTCTTCTCGTTCTAAGCCAGAAACAGACAAATTAGTACAATATTTTTCATTTATATGAATGCATTAGGGAGAGTGGTTGCGTGTGAATTAATTCTCTCTTCTTATAGTGAAGCTGTGGGTTTCAGGTGCTGAGAACTGTATGCCAGAAGCTTTCGTGTTGATGTATGTATTTCTGCTACTGAATGATTGTGTGTGTGCACACTACTGTCTGTGTGTGTGTGTGTGTGTTGCAGTGCATTCGTTTATAAACTTAATAAAACGTGCATTCTCCCGATCAGTTTTGAGCATCCAGATGGTGTAATCAAACCGTTCTTGTGGGGCGCTCTGCATTTATTTGTCATTTTGACTTTGGAAACAACGCATAAAAGTGGACTTTGAATTCAAAAGAAATTCTATTAAAAGTGGATAAAAGTGGAATTTCTTATCCTTTTGTGC
>CM040912.1:53030543-53153043 GCA_023029165.1 Gobiocypris rarus | reverse complement strand
TCTCTCTCTCTCTCTCTCTCTCTCTCTCTCTCTCTCTCTCTCTCTCTCTCTCTCTAATAATAGGCTGTGTCATCTCTCCCGACGGATGCAAGCCATTCGTTTCCCTCTCATGAGACCAGAGGAGCTGCAGGAGGTACATTACTGTTACAGAAGAACAAACCTTCTGCCCTGTTAATCCTCAGCTTTCTTCACAGCTTCTTGAGGACCATTTGCCTCTTCTCTTCAGATGCAGGACTGTAAGCTGCTGCTCAGGAGTTCAGGAGGGAAAACGGCTCTGGAAATTGTGAGTAATCTCCTTCATGGTGTTGAAGAGTTGTCAGAGACTGCAAGCCACGTACTCCAAACCAGGTACTTTACTGAAAAAGAAAATGATTACATAAATATAATCAATAAAAAGGCAGACTTATTTTCTTCAGAACATAATTAGCTAAAACTAAAAGCATAAAAAATACTTTTGTTACCCAAACATAAAAAAAAAACTAGTTTCTCATGTTCATTGCTTAATGTATTAGTGTTGCTTTAATCAGTGTACTTCTCTTAAAGGGGTGATGAATTGAGAAATCAACTTTCCCTTGAGCATTTGATATATGAGAGGTCATGGTAAAATAAGAATAGCCTGTAAGTTTAGGAGCTGAAAACTTCCTTGTTAGTCAAAGAAAAGCTTTTATTGACACCGGGTCCAGAAAACACTCAATCTCAGAATATGCCACACCTTGACATCATCATGTGGTGAAACACCGCCTCACCCCCCCACCAACTCGTGCCACTGAGAGGACACAGGCCTAACATAGAGCTAAACCGGATCCAACTTTTTTATCAATAAACATAACACATAAGCTTCCTTTGGATTCCAATATTATGAATGCATGGATGAACTTTATTTTTAATGAATATCCAGCTCATGTGTGGAAGAGATTGCACGTTTGTTCCTTCATTTCTGATCAAGGATTTGTTTGTAACCTGAGACTGGATTTGCAGACAGGATGAGATTACATGAATGAATGAAGCAACACACTTGTGTGAGTAAAATGTTTTTTTATATATATATATGTGATAGTATTACATTGTTACAGATTGTTTGATATAGATCTACTGATTATACGTGTCTTAAAGAACATAATTAGCACACTGTCAAAGGCTGGAGAATCCTTTATTTGTGGTGGTCTTGGTTCATTGCGATTCAGGATCAGACTCGGACATGTATGGGCCAGGGCTCGTAAAGTCCAACGTCCCGGGGCTGTGTGTTTTCCAAAACGTAAGCCCGGCCTGCCGATGGGCTATCTTAAATAGAGAAATAACATTCCTTTCTTGATGTGTGTTGTTCACTCTATATATTTGAAGGAAAAATACCATCGCGGAAGTTTAGATCATACTGTCTGCAATCTGTGTGTGTGTGTGTGTGTGTGTGAGTGTACGGTTCGCGCTTATATCCACCGATCAGGAGGGCCAAGTAATAAAAAAATATAAATCAATATTCCAATCAATCGCAGGTGTCTGAGATAAATCACAGTGTTTGTTTGATAAAGACGTTTTGCGAGCCCTATGGGACGAATCATTCCGGTTGCCGTTTTCCCACACGCTTCAAAACAATTCCCACATGCACTGATGAGGGAGCCGAAGCTCATTAAATATACAAAGCTTATCTAATCCTAGCCATGAGCGTTATCTTCCAAGTCTTCAGTGCGGCACGCCCATCAAAACCCAGCGTTCAGGAGAGATCCTCAAACCCAAGGATAAAAAATAGCCTATTACTGATTCATTATGATGTTTTTGAATGTAAAAACCACACAAACGTCATAAGTTGACCTCAGACAACAGTATACATTTAAAAAAAAAAAGCCAGTTCATGACCCCTTTACATCGGCATCAGGTTTTGGTGCTTGTGGGTGGAGACTGTGAATGAGAATCTTGATGTTAAGAGCCTGTGCTTGTGGTTCACCCGTCGCTTTGTGCACGGAAAGGGACTCATACAATCGAGTGGAGACTTCTGGCCTTCCTGCCTGAACCGCCATGCTTCCGCCACTCTGTTTGTGTCCTCAATAACATGCTCTATATCCTGGGAAGCATTACGGTGCCCTGGACATACTGAAGACAGCGCTGAGGTTAGACTCTTTAGATCATCTTGTGTTTAGTGTTGGGAGAAACAAAGCTTTGTGAATCAGTTGAACCAATTGCTTTAAAAAGTAATTCACTGTTTCGAACAATGTAAATCCAATGAAAACACACACACACACACATGTATAAAACACCTTTCACAAACCAATTGCAAATACTTCATTATATTGACTTTAACCTTTTGTTGAGCAGTAGATTCCATTATTCTTATGATGTAACAAGTACATCAGGTGTTATGGGAAGTGTTAAGACACTGCCTCATGGATTCTAAGAGATCATAGCTGCGAACCATTGCCATTTTGAAACATTTTGAAAAAGTTATAACTTCAGACCACTGGTCTGAAACAAAAGATTTTCAAAGCTTGTCGAAACTACTTGTGTTTGCATGCAGCAGTATGAGAAAATAATCATCCTGTTTGGTCCATTTTATCCAGCTCGGGGCAGATGGGAACGTTTTCCTGAAATGTCCAGCCCCAGGTATTACTTTGCCACTGTGTGTCACAGAGGGAATGTCGAAAACAGCACTATCAATCTTTCGTATCTCGTCACTATCAAGCATAAATTACATCAATCACTAAATGACAACATATATTTTTTATTCAAAATGTTTTTTACAGAAAATCGAGTAGTATGTGTCAATGGATTTTGTCATTTTTAAATTTGTCATAATTTTTATTTGTCATAAAACAGCTGTCAGATATCAGCCGATACTGAATTCACACTGTGAAATATAAACCCACATTTCTTTGATTTGATTGGTCATTTGACAGCAGGAGCAGAGGCTGGTCATGTGATGCTGGTTGCAGGAATCGATTGGTTGTGGCCGGGGGTTTGCAGTCAATGTGGGTGGGGTTTGGAGACCAGCTGCGGTGCCAGTAGTATGGTGCTGTTCATGACTGTGATTTGGCATCGTATAAAAAGTGAGTGACATCACTACAGTGAAATAATGTGGACATTTTCATTGCATTTTGTGCATATAGCACTTATGACACAGAATCAAATATGGAGACAAATCTTAAATATTGTGTTTGGGATGCATGAACATGCTTTCGTGACTGACAGTATCGATGGTGAAAGAACATGGAAAACAGATGTTAAGAATAGAAAATACAAATGCTGAGGTGGATTTTTCCTGTGAAACTTCTATGGAAATACAATATACGTAAAGATCCTCGTCTCACATTCAAATGAACATGTTTCCAAAGAATTACAGCAACAATAACCAACAGAGAAAAGACTTGCAAACACACGTAAATGAGGAAGAAAAAGACTTTTTTTAGAGAAATACACAAATGATGTGATGCGCTGAATGAGGGATGAGAGCAGATATAATAATCACGTAGTTTAAAGCTGCAGACAGAAACATCAGACTCAGGACAGAAACACACCACCTCTAAAGTAAGAACAACTCACATGATCATTCTTCACACACAATTAGACTTTGAGATGTTCATATTGTCTGAATGATTGTGTGTTTCATTAATGCTGCTGTTAAGAAACTCAAACTGTCATATTTTACTCCAAAATGAATCTGTGAATGTTTGATGTCTGAGTTTTTCAATGTGTTTCTTCCTCAGAAATGGAGCAAACTCTATATTTCGTTCTTCTTCTCATCGGTGAGTGTGTTTGTAGTGTTATTTATGGTTTATAGTTTCATCAGGTTTGACCCTGTTATGAAAAGCATTAAATCAAACCCTCTCTTTCACAGCTCTCTGCTCCGTATCTGAATGTGTTCAGCGTCAGTATCACTTTATAAACGAGAAGAAGACCTGGACTGAAGCTCAGAGATACTGCAGAGAGAATTACACAGATCTGGCCACCGCTGACAACATGAACGACATGAACGAGCTGAAGAAGAGTGTGACTGATGGAGGTGTTCTGTTTGTCTGGATTGGGCTGCAGAAGACGGGTGTTAATAAATGGCAGTGGTCTTCAGGTGATCCTGCGCTCTATCTGAACTGGGGATCTGGACAACCTGATGGTAGAGACGAGTGTGCTTTTATGAAAGATGGACAATGGAATGATGGGAAATGTAGTGACAGCCGGACTTTCATCTGCAGTTCATCTAACAACAGTAAGTGCAGCTCCATACAATGACAACAAACACGAATCTATAGAAAGATGAACCATATACTGTACAATATTTTTATGTTTAATGTGGTCATAAATACAGTGTAGACTGTGGATAGGTGTCCAATTTCAGCTTCTGTATAGAAAATAAACCCATACTGAACACATGTTGATCTTCTGTTGTAGATAACTGTGGAATCTCTATTTAGAGAGCCTAAAGAATGATTTACTAAATTTATATTGTAAATTGTAAATTCAAAATAAATTGTATTGAATTAATGAATGCATTACATTTCAAAATATAATAGACATACATCTTGCCCATTCTTGACATTTATGAACAAAACTTTAAAAAAAAACTAAAACAATGTTCTCGTCTTGTCAGTGTGTTTTTATTGTGTTCACTTGTTACTGATATTATAAAATATGATTTTACTGAACACATTAACCTGCAGTGAAACACCTTCATCTGTTTGATGTTTCTCTCATTCAGATCTTTGTGTCTGAATCCAGTATTACAGAGAAACATGTGACAAAACATAATGGAGAAATATAAAGATGCAATAGAATGATCATTTATCATTAAAGAAGGTGTATTTTACCTGTTGGCATTCAGACTTGAGTTCATTGGGCAGTGACTCCTCCAATCGCTGTATCCGTTTATGATGGTCCTTCTGCTGGGAAAAAAGGTTCTGCATCTGCTCCTCCATAACAGTCAACCTGTGATTTTGCCTATGAATATCATGCTGCATGTCATTAGAAAACACACCAAAAGATTTCTCCAGTTCATCCATTTTAGACTCTATTTTGCTCACCCTTAATTCCCGACTGGAAAGATCCTATGCCTGAGGAGGTGGTGGAGGTGGTAACGGCAAGTACAGAAAACTGTCCTCATGATCTCCCATCTCCCTCATTCTCCAAATACAAATTACTGAAAGATTGAATAAGGTCTTGAACTGGTTCTCGTCTGGTAGTGAAAGGTGTCAAGTCAAGTCAAGTCAACTTTATTTATATAGCGCTTTTAACAATGCAGATTGTTTCAAAGCAGCTCCACAGTGTTAAACAGAAAAATAATGCAACAGAATATATTTCGATTATCATATAGGCTTTAGATCAGTAATTAGATCAGTAATTTGGTCTATATGGTTAATTACGTTTAATAATTAGTTTTATTTGGAAATTTATTTGAAAAATTGTTTTTCCCCAACTGAGCAAGCCAAGCCAGAGGCGACAGTGGCAAGGAAACCAAAACCCCATCAGGAGACCTAGAGAAAAATAATGGAGAAAAATAAACCTTGGGAGAAACCAGGCTCAGTCGGGGTGCCAGTTCTCCTCTGGCCAATTAACAAACAGCGTATTATTGTTATTCTGGCAATTTTAAAGGTCAGAGGTCATAATAGATCTGAATATTCGAAAGATCTGAGGCAACACGCCGGGGACGGGTTTATTGAGGATGATGTATCGATTAAAATAATTATTAAAAATAAATCATTTGAAATATCAGAGTCATTACGCAGGTGACAGGTTTTTATTGAGAATGCCGTATTGATTAAACAATTACTAAAGTGTAATATTCTAAAGATCGGCTGCAACATGCTGGAGACGGGTTGTTCCCTTTCGTTCAGTCACTATGACGTAACGTTAGTGATTAACGAATGGGGGTTTCGCTTAGAAGCCTATCATCTTCGAGCTAAGAGAAAACGCCAAATGGAGTGCCAATGCCATGGGGCATGCGGAATTTGCCTATGTAACTCCACCTCACCGCGTGAATATATAAGGAGTACGTGGCAATATCGCATTATGTTTCTGCTTTCGGAGCCAAGAGTACCTACCTCTTCACTCACTGCGGGTGCATGGTCATCTCGGTGTTACGGTCGAGACTCTGTAAACTCCGTGCGGATGCAACTCTTCCGCCTTCACCGCCCTTGATGGAGCTGCAGCTCGTGGGTACACTGGGGTCCCCCCAGTCGAACGCTCTTTTGCGATGCAACTGTGTCCGCAGAGTGCTTCGACCTGGCGCGGTGACCCAAAGCACCCCTCCAAGGCCTGTAGGTTTTCGTCATCTCTGGTGGCGAAGACCTAGAGCTGCGGGCAGGCCGCTTCTCTGCATGCCATGGCAACTCTCCAGGCTTACCAAGCCCAGTTGCTGTGCGACATGCACGAGGGTGGGGCTGATCCAGGACTCGGCAATGAGTTGCGTGCCGCCACCGACCTCGCTCTCCGGGCGACGAAGGTGACCGCGCGCTTCCTGGGTCAGGTGATGTCCCCTAATGTGGTCCAGGACAGACACCTATGGCTCACCCTGGCCGATATGCGCGACGGCGAGCGAACCCGGTTCCTCGACGTGCCCATATCCCAGGATGGGCTATTCGGCGGGGCGGTCGAGAACTTCGCCCAACAGTTCTTGGCCGCTTAGAAGCAGATTGAGGCGATAAAACATATTCTGCCCCAGCCGTCAGCTGCTGTCTTCACCCCACCGCCCTCGCAGTTGCCTCAGCCTGCTCGCCGCAGAGGACGCCCTCCTGCGGTTCCCTCAACATCTGCGCCACCCAAACAGCAGCCTCCACCCGGGCCGCGCAGAGGTGCCCGCAGGAAGGCATCCCAGTCCGCTCCAGCCCCGCAGCCCACGAAGAAACGCCATGCTAAGCAGCGCTCCCTGATGCGGACGGCTCAGGGATGGGCAGTTCTCCACAGGAGACGGCGGCAGGGAGCGAGTGGAGGGCCGGGGGAGAATCTTTTGTTCAGCTGCTGGCCCCCGGGTCAGCAGCACCCTAATGTGGTTAAAGAGAGAACTGACAACCCCATCCCTGAGCACCCAGAGACCGGTGATGACGGTGCGCGCCACCTTCGGGTCCCGCCACTCGCATCCCTCTCTGTCGCCAGCCTCCTCTTAGAGCAGATCCCAGCGGAACGTGCATCCTTCCCTGGTCTCCTCTGTCAGGACGCAGCCGTTAACCATGCCCCCACACCGGGACGCCCAACCGCCTCTCATGTCCGGGCTGGTAACGCTGCCTCGCTGCCCCACCCTGGGTACGTCTGCCGTCCCTATGACCCCGCTGGTGCAGTTCCTGGGAGCCTGGCTTCAGCTTCCGGGACTGTCGCGCTGGGTCGGCTACGCGATTCAGTTCGCGCAGGCCCCTCCCCACTTCAGGGGAGTCCGCCAGACCGTGCGGAGATTGCCACCCAGCTGGCGAAGGGTCGAAATGGAGTCGGGGTTCTACAGCCCCTACTTCATTGTACCCAAGAAAACCGGTGGGTTACGACCAATATTGGACCTTCGTATCTTGAACCGATCCCTTCACCGGCTTCCGTTCAGGATGTTGACTGTGAAACGAATCGTTCGTCCTCACGATTGGTTTGCAGCGATCAACCTGAAGGACGCCTACTTCCATGTTTCCATCCTTCCTCGACACAGACCATTCCTACGGTTTGCTTTCGAGGCGGGCATATCAGTACGCGGTCCTCCCATTCGGGCTGTCTCTGTCCCCTCGCGTCTTTACGAAGATTGCCGAGGCAGCCCTTGCGCCCCTATGGCAGCACGGGGTTCGCATCCTGAACTATCTCGACGAATGGCTCATACTGGGTCACTCTCGAGAGCAGGTTTGCGGACACAGAGATCGGGTGCTCCAACACCTAGCCCGTCTGGGCCTTACTCTGCCCAGTGCAGAGGATCTCTTTTCTCGGTATGACATCAACTCGATGCCACGTCGCGCGCAGCTTTCGGCGAAAGCCGCAGTGCTGACTTTCCTCCGTCAAATCGAGAGCAAGAATGCGGTTCCACTGAAACTGTTTCAGAGGCTCCTGGGGCATATGGCATCTGCAGCCGTGGTGACGCCGCTCGGATTGCTTCATATGAGACCGCTTCAGCACTGGCTTCGCGATCGAGTCCTGAGATGGGCATTGCAGTCTGGCACGCTCCGGGTCCAAGTGACTCAGGCCGGCTTACAGACGCTCACCCCTTTGTTGAACCTCAGTTTTCTACGGGCCGGTGTGCCCTTGTTGTCGTATCGACGGATGCCTCTGCCACGGTTTGGGGTGCCATGTGCAATGGACAAGCAGCCGCGGGCTCCTGGACTGGACCCCAGCGCCTCCTGCATATCAATTGCCTCGAGTTGCTGGCAGTACGGTTCGCCCTGCACCGCTTCGGATGCTTTCTGAAAGGTCAACATGTGCTTGTCCGGACAGACAACACGGCCGTAGTAGCGTACATCAACCACCAGGGCGGTCTACGCTCCCGCCGTATGTCTCAACTCGCCCGCCATCTCGTTCTATGGAGTCAGAAGCGCCTGAGGTCCCTTCGTGCTGTCCATATTCCGGGAGTCCTGAACCTCGCAGCCGACGAGCTCTCGCGGTTTCAGCCTCTCCTGGAAGAATGGAGACTCCATCCCCAGACGGTCCAGCTGATTTGGGAACAGTTTGGGTACGCGCAGGTAGATCTGTTTGCCTCCCACGACTCTTCCCACTGCAGCCTGTTTTATTCCCTGACCGAGGGCACGCTCGGCACGGATGCACTGGCGCACAGCTGGCCGCGGGGCCTACGCAAGTATGTCCCCTTGGGGTGCAGGCTCACTCCACTAGAGTGTCGCCTCCTCTTGGGCTTTAGCGCATGACGCCTCGCTAACAGACATCAGACACATTCGCCAGATTCTACAATCTCCGAGTGGAGCCAGTGTCCGACTATGTACTCGCCCAAGGGCGGTAATGCCAGGCTCAAGTGTCTTCGCTTGCTCGCCATTCCACTCCTCGGACTGGATACGTGCGATATTCCTCAGGTGAGCTCCCCGAGAGCCCTGAGTTCCTCCAGCACTGCTTACGCCGATACCTGTGTGTCTGCCCTCTAGCGAGCCCAGACCCTCGTCTCCGGCCAGGTGCCCCGTGTGCATGGTTCCCCTCCGGCGACCCCCACATGTGTATTTCACCCTAAGCCTCCACAGTGAGCGGGTTTCTTCCCTTGGCATGTCCCTGCTACCCCTAGGGTTAAAAATCCACCTTCGGCTGGTACCCTAGAGTTTTCCCATATGCAACCCTTGCGGGTCATATGTGTACTCTTAAGTCCTCCCTACGGGTAGGCATCTTGGCATTCCCTCACTGGGATATGCTTCCCAGTGTACCTTGGTATTCCTGTGATAAGTGGGAGTCCTTCGTCCGTACTAGTCTTACGACAGGGTACTCACACTTACGCAGGGCACTGGAAAACAGCTGAGTGGCGGGATTAGATTGGACCCCCATTCGTTAGTCACTAACGTTACGTCGTAGTGACTGAACGAAAGGGAACGTCTCGGTTACGGATGTAACCCTCGTTCCCTGAGGAGGGAGCGGAGACACTTCAGGGTCATGTATTTGTCACATACGATCATATTAGTCCAGTTCTGTCAACACTGCACTGGCTCCCTATTAAACATCGCATACATTTTAAAATCTTGCTTATTACTTATAAAGCAATAAATGGTTTAGCTCCCCAGTACTTAAGCGAGCTCTTAACGCAGTATACTCCATCACGTCTATTGCGGTCTCTAAACTCTGGCCAGTTGAAAATACCTAGAATATCTAAATCAACTGCAGGCGGTCGATCCTTTTCCTATTTAGCTTTTGAAACTCTGGAACAGTCTTCCTAGCATTGTTCGGGAAGCAGACACACTCTGTCAGTTTAAATCTAGACTAAAAACGCATCTCTTTAGTATGGCATACACATAGAACATTTTTAACTTTCTTTATTCAAATCAAATGACTGATTGTTAGGCTGCATTAACTAGGTCAGCGGAACCGGGAACACTTCCCATAACACCTGATGTACTCGTTACATCATAAAAAGAGTGGCATCCACACTAATGTTAGTCTCTCTGTTTATCCCGAGGTTTACTGCAGTCGGCGGATCCAGGCCGTGTCCGGATCGGATGGTGGACCTCCATCTGGACATGACCAGCTCATCCTGGAGTGTCTGCTGAGACCGTGTCCATTAGTGTCTCCTATGAATTTGCCTCACCGCACGTCATCCTCAATTAACCCGTCTCGGCGCAATAACTCCGATCTTTCAAGTATTCATATTCTTGTGTAATCGACGCGCCATCCTAAATGTACCCGTCTCTTGCGTGATACCCAAAATTTCGAATATTCCTACCTAATATGATTTATGACCTGCAAGGTTGCCAGAGTAATAATTATACACTGTTAATAATAGGCCAGAGGAGAACTGGCACCCCGACTGAGTCTGGTTTCTCCCAAGGTTTATTTTTCTCCATCATGCCCTGATGGAGTTTTGGTTCCTTGCCACTGTCGCCTTTGGCTTGGCTTGCTCAGTTGGGGACACTCAAATTATGATCCAAGTTACTCAACTAAATATACAAATATAATTTATTAATTTGGTCATATATAATTCTATAAACTATCCAAATTAAACTAGCCAAATCAAATTTTGTTGCATTGTTGTCCTGTTTAACACTGTGAAGCTGCTTTGAAACAATCGTCATTGTAAAAGCGCTATATAAATAAAGTTGATTGATTGATTGATTGACATCTGGGTGCAGGTCCACCGTCTGATCTGGATACAGCCTGAAACAGAGACACTAACATTAGCGTAGATGCCATTCTTCTGATGATGTAACGAGTATGGGGTGTAATCAGGTGTTATGGGAAGTGTTCCCGGTTCCGGCTGACCTAGATAATGCAGCCTAATATTCATTTAATTGAAAAAGTGTTTTATGTGTATGCCATAGAAAAGAGATGTGTTTTTAGTCTAGATTCAAACTGACATTGTGTCTGCTTCCCGAACAATGCTAGGAAGACTGTTTTCATGTTTAATGTTTTCATACTTCCTGGTTCTAGTAAGAACTCGAGCTTCTGCGTTTTGGACCAGCTGGAGTTTGTTTATTAAGCGAGCAGGGCAACCACCCAGTAGAGCATTACAATAATCTAGCCTTGAGCTCATGAACGCATGTATTAACTGTTCAGCATTTTGCATTGAGAACATGTGCTGTAATTTAGATATGTTTTTAAGATGGTAGAATGCAGTTTTACAGATGCTAGAAACATGGCTTTCAAACGAAAGATTGGTATCAAAGAGCACACCCAGGTTCCTCACTGGCGGGGGCTTGACAGAGCAGTTATCGAGGTTAGACAGTATTCTAGGGCACTACTTGTGGAGCTTTTTGTCCAATGATTAAATGATCAGTCCAATGATCAGTTTTTTCTGAATTAAGTTGCAGGAAATTACTGATCATCCAATTGTTTATATCATTTATGCATTCCGTTAATCTTGTGAATTGGTAAATTTCTTCAGGGTGTGAAGAAATATAGAGCTGAGTATCATCAGCATAACAATGAAATCTAACGCCATGCTTCCTAATAATATCTCCCAGTGGTAGCATATACAGGGTGAAGAGCAATGGCCCTAACACTGAGCCCTGCGGTACTCCATACTGAACTTGTGATCGGTGTGACATCTCTTCATTTACTGCTACAAACTGATAACGGTCAGATAGGTATGATTTAAACCATGCCAATGCAGTTCCACTAATGCCTACATAATTTTCGAATCTATTCAAAAGAATGTTGTGGTCGATAGTGTTGAATGCAGCGCTAAGATCGAGTAACACTAACAGAGAGATACAACCACGATTAGATGATAAGAGCAAATCATTTGTAACTCTGATGAGAGCAGTCTCAGTACTATGATACGGTCTAAATCCTGACTGTAAATCCTCACAGATACCATTTCTTTCTAAAAAAGGAACATAATTGTGAAGACATTGCCTTTAGTATTTTTGAAAGAAAGGGTAGATTTGAGATTGGCCTGTAGTTGACTAATTCTGTAGGATCAAGTTGCGTTTTTTTAATAAGTGGTTTAATAATAGCCGACTTAAAAGTTTCCGGTACATATCCTAATGACAAAGATGAATGAATGATATTAAGAAGAGGATCCATGACCTCTGGTAGCATCTCTTTTAATAGCCTAGTCGGTATAGGGTCGGGCATACATGTTGTTGATTTAGATGAATTAAAGAGTTTAGCCAATTCTTCCTCTCCTATAGCAGTGAATGAGTGTGAGTGTGAGTGTGAGTGTGAGTGTGAGTGTGTGTGTGTGTGTGTGTGTGTGTGTGTGTGTGTGTGTGTGTGTTCTCCTATAGCAGTGAATGAGTGTGTGTGTTCCTCTCCTATAGCAGTGAATGAGTGTGTGTGTTCCTCTCCTATAGCAGTGAATGAGTGTGTGGGTTCCTCTCCTATAGCAGTAAATGTGTGTGTGTTCCTCTCCTATAGCAGTGAATGAGTGTGTGTGTTCCTCTCCTATAGCAGTAAATGTGTGTGTGTTCCTCTCCTATAGCAGTGAATGAGTGTGTGTGTTCCTCTCCTATAGCAGTGAATGAGTGTGTGTGTTCCTCTCCTATAGCAGTGAATGAGTGTGTGTGTTCCTCTCCTATAGCAGTGAATGATTGTGTGTGTTCCTCTCCTATAGCAGTAAATGAGTGTGTGTGTTCCTCTCCTATAGCAGTGAATGAGTGTGTGTTCCTCTCCAATAGCAGTGAATGAGTGTGTGTGTTCCTCTCCTATAGCAGTGAATGAGTGTGTGTGTTCCTCTCCTATAGCAGTGAATGAGTGTGTGTGTGTGTTCTCCTATAGCAGTAAATGAGTGTGTGTGTTCCTCTCCTATAGCAGTGAATGAGTGTGTGTGTTCCTCTCCTATAGCAGTGAATGAGTGTGTGGGTTCCTCTCCTATAGCAGTAAATGTGTGTGTGTTCCTCTCCTATAGCAGTGAATGAGTGTGTGTGTTCCTCTCCTATAGCAGTGAATGAGTGTGTGTGTTCCTCTCCTATAGCAGTGAATGAGTGTGTGTGTTCCTCTCCTATAGCAGTGAATGAGTGTGTGTGTGTGTTCTCCTATAGCAGTAAATGAGTGTGTGTGTTCCTCTCCTATAGCAGTGAATGAGTGTGTGTGTTCCTCTCCTATAGCAGTGAATGAGTGTGTGTGTTCCTCTCCTATAGCAGTAAATGAGTGTGTGTGTTCCTCTCCTATAGCAGTGAATGAGTGTGTGTGTTCCTCTCCTATAGCAGTGAATGAGTGTAATTTTTCCTCAGTGACACTACAATGCTCTGTCTCATGTGATACTGTAGTAGACGGCTGCATGGTTATAATTTTCTTCCTAATATTGTCAATCTTACACGTAAAGAAGTTCATAAAGTCATTACTGCTGTGCTGTTTACAAACATCAGAAGTTGAAGCTTTATTCTTGTTTAATTTAGCCACTGTATCGAATAAATACCTAGGTTTGTGTTTGTTTTCTTCTAAGAGAGTCGAGGAATAAGCAGATCTAGCAGTTTTTACGGCCTTTCTGTATGCGATCATACGTTCTTTCCACGAATTACGAAAGACCTCTAGTTTTGTTTTCTTCCAGCTGCGCTCCATTTTTCTGGCTGCTGTTTTAAGGGCCCGGGTGTGCTCGTTGTACAACAGCATTGGACTATTTTCTTTAATCTTCTTTAAGCGCAGCGGAGCGACTGTGTCTAAAGTACTGGAAAAGAGAGAGTCAATAGTTTCTGTTGCAACATCGAGTTCCTCTAAGCTATCTGGAATGCTGAGGAGATGATACTGATTAGGAAGATTATTTAAAAAGCAATCTCTAGTCGCAGCGGTTATAGTCCTGCCATATTTGAAGCGAGGGGATGGCTTTGTAGCTTTAGCTAAATTAAGTATACATGATACTAGATAATGATCTGAGATGTCATCGCTCTGCTGCAGAATTTAAACGATATCAACATTTATTCCATGTGACAATATTAGATCTAAAGTATGATTATGGCGATGAGTAGGTCCTGACACGTGTTGCCTAACTCCAATAGAGTTAGAATGTCTTTATATGCCAATCCCAATGTGTCTTTTTCGTTGTCTACATGGATATTAAAATCACCAACAATTAGTAATTTATCTACAGCCAGAACTAGCTCTGATAGAAAATCAGCAAATTCTTTGATAAAGTCTGTATTGTGCACTGGTGGCCTGTATACAGTAGCTAACACAAATGTTACACGGGATTTATCATTTGCACTTCATAACGTTACATAAAGCACCAAAACTTCTGAGTAATACTGAAGATATTATTATAAATTACTTAAAGTAATGTAGTCATCAGGTTTTAGCCAGGTTTCTGTCAAACACAGCACATCTAGATTATTATCTGTAATGATATCATTAACAATAAGCGCTTTTGGGGAAAGGGATCGAATATTCAGCAACCCGAACTTTATCATTTGATTATCCGTATTATATATATTGTTTATTTGTGGGACATCAATTAAATTATTACCGTTGAATGGTTTTGACGGTTTTCTGTAATTACTAATTCACGGAACAGACACAGTCTCTATGTGATAATATCTCGGTAAAAAGTGTCTATGTGTTGGGATTTACCTGACTTCTGTAACGGGAGGCAGCTAGCAGGCGGTCGGGTAAGCCAGTCCGTCTGCTTCGTGACCTGGGCCCCAGTGAGTCAAGGTTTAGCTCTAAGACTATATGCCAAATTACTAGAGAGAAGAGCGGCACCACTCCAAGAAGGATGGATTCCGTCATGTTTTAACAGGCCAGGTCTGCCCCAAAAGCTTTTCCAATTGTCTATGAACCCTATATTAGGTGTAGTGGAATAGAATGGTTCTGAAGTATTCTCACCCTCTGTCTCATCACATCGGTCAGCCATGGTGTGTCAGTTTTCATTAAAATTCATTAAAATGTAACATTCATTCAAAGGTAGCATGGTAACTTAATACACTGGCTCAACCCCAACGTTCACTTATACCTTTACAAATCTGACAAAAGGACTCAAAATAAGCAAAATTACTCTGGTAAAAAAACAAACAAATCAAAACCATTCTACAATTTCGTTTTAGATTTTTTCCTAAAAGTCCCTGTTCAGGTGCCATTTTATCCAGCACCTATCCCTTTAACTTTAGTTTACGTATTACATGTACTGAGGGACCACACAGACCAATTTTGCTAATGAGTCAGATTTATGAAGTATAAGAACACACAGATTTAACATGATATAAATCCTTGCTGGGAAACAGAGAATAACAAACAGTTATTTTGGATTGAAGTTATCACAATTCACAAATGTTTCTTAATGTTGTATCAGCAAAATCATCATGAAAATATTCTGAATATTTAATATATCATCAGTCTCTGAATGACACGTGTTTCTGATGCTCCACCGCTGCTCTTATTCACATCCAGACCATAAATCAGTGTGAGAATAATGAACAAACTGACTCATGAATCTGTGTCTGTGTGTTTTTCTTAAAGTGAGCACAGGACTCGTCTTTGTCAATCAGACGGTGAAGTGGAGAGACGCTCAGAGTCACTGCAGACAGAATCACATTGATCTGGTCAGTGTGAGGAACCAGATTGAGAGTCAACAGATTCAGAAGTTCATCAGTGATCGTCTCATATCTAATGATGTCTGGATCGGCCTGTTCAGAGACTCATGGCAGTGGTCAGATCAGAGTGACTCCTCATTCAGATACTGGAAGTCTGGTGAACCTAATAATGTTGGAGGTGATGAAAACTGTACAATGATTGAACCGACGGCTCTGGGGCAATGGATAGACGACCCTTGCATCAAGACATTTCCTTTTGTGTGTCATGAAGGTGAGCAGATCCTCTCAAACACACACAATCCATCCATCACCTCCAGATATCTTAAAGTTCACACTACATGTCTGACATGACAGATTCCTCCACAGTGTTGGTTCTGCATGTTGTTTTTGATCATCTCTCTCTAGTTTTTGCTTGTGGTTTGTTTTGTGTCCAGATAAACTGATTCTGATCAAAGAGAACCGGACGTGGTCTGAAGCTATGAGATACTGCAGACAGAATCATGTGGATCTGGTCTCGGTTCATTCAGAGGAGATGCAGCGTGAGGTGATGAATGTGGTTAAAGGGGCGTCTACTGCGGAGGTGTGGATGGGTTTACACAACTACTGCATCATGAACATGTGGATCTGGCTGAGCGGAGAGGTCGTGTGCTATCAGAACTGGGCTCTGGGGAACGGAACGACACCGGAAGACTGCAGCCTCGAGAAGAGAAACGGAGCAGTTCAGTCTGGAGGAGATCAGCGCTGGATCAGCCGTCCTGAAACTCACAAACTCAACTTCATCTGCACAAATTATGAGTGAAAACATGTGAATGTTTGTTTGTTTTCATTATTAATTTTTCATACTTATGTTCATATATTTGATTTATCTTTATTAATTTCTGAGTGAATCTACTAATTGGGTTTATTTCTGTATGTTAATTATGACATAATGTGATCGTATCAAGGTTTACTAACACCAGTGATGACTGTTCTTTAGATGTCTAAAATACTAACACAATATATATTGTGTTTTAAGAATCTCTTTGCATATCTGGTGTTTATGTGTTTATGTTTTTCACTTATCTTATCTGTAGTAATAACTGGTTGAATGTGATTCTGTGAGCAGAATAATCATTACGATTAATTATAATTTTAAGTATTTTATATTTTGTCTCATAATTTAATATTTTATTCTTAAAGGAGGAAATTAAGTGATGTCAATGAAATGTCAATGAAATGTAACAAATATTTAACATTTATATTTGATTGTTGGTGTGTTTTGTTGGTATTTAGGATATGATGTAACTTACAAAACATGAACATTTCAGTTTCTGGAATTTGTTTGGAATAAATATTGCAAATCTCTGGAATAAAATAGTGGTGTGAATCTTTGGGTAGCAAATCGATTTAATTCACGACTCAAAGTTTTTCATTTGAAGATTGATATTTTAAATGTAATAATATAATTTACATTTGCTATTTCCTACACTAGATTTAACATATAATTTAAACATTTATTTTAACACTTTATAAGTATTACAGAATTGATTAGATGTGTTTAAAATGTTCAATCAAACATTTGCAAAATGATCATTTAAATATTATTTCTCTTAATTGCATTTACACTCACAGTTAAGATACTAGCGATTGCATTTTCATTAAATGTCTGGCAATAAATGTAGCAAAATTCAATGTGGAATTAAAAATGCAATCCAAGCCGATCAAGTCTCCGCCCCCGCCTGTCAATCATTGAATCAAGGCGGGCCAGGTGTTGGAAACATGGCAGCAGCAGAGCTTATTTTATGTCAAAAATGAAAAAAGTAACAAGTACATAACAGGAACAATTAAAAAAAAAAGACATATATCATGAAAAATACAAAAATATACAAACAAAAATCAAAGACAAAACATAGGAATTAAAGTCTAGAAAAATAGACAGTAGCGGGATCTTTACCCAAAATATTAATTTGTGAATACAATTTTTTTATACCAAGAATCATAAACAGATTAATAATCTGAATATGAAAATTTGTGAAAAATAATACTAAAGGTGTTAATACATATTTTGGCATGTTTTTTTTCCTTCTGAGAGATAGGTAGGCCTATAACTGTTACGGGTGTTGGATGCAGCAGAGATGAGGAGATCCAGGACTTCCAAACACAAACAGGCTTTAATGAAAGCAGACTCAATACAGACCATCAAACACCATTAACGTCACTCTGACATAACTGTAACATAAAGTAGACCAGACAAGGATTGAGAGAACATGAGGAACTAAATATAAACACTGATGACTAACTAAATGAGGGGCACAGGTGATACAGATGATAATAACTAAACACAGCTGAACAGAACAAGACTAACGAGGGTAACCAAGGAGACAGAGAGAGTGGCGGGAAACATCGACAAAGGAACATGTGACTAGGTTAACAACACTAAAGAAACACAGATATGTAACATTCGCCTGGTAGGCGCGTATTCGCGCTGTAGAAGTCCAAGCGGGGAGGGGGTGGGCAACCTGGCAACCTGGCAACCCGGCAACCCGGCAACCTGGCAACCCGGCAACCTGGCAACCTGGCAACCCGGCAACTTGGAGCCCTGGAGCCCTGGAGGCGAGAGAGTACCGAGCCTGACTGGCTGGGGGGCCTCCCTGGTGGAGCCACGGGCGGGTCTGGAGCCTTGGGCAGAGCGGGAGACCTGGGAGGGTTTGGAGCCTTGGGCGGGTCTGGAGCCGTGGGTGGCCATGGGCGGATCCGGAGCCGTGGGTGGCCATGGGCGGATCCGGAGCCGTGGGGAGCTGGAGCCCTGGGCCGATCAGGATTCTTGGGAGGATCGGGAGGAACGGGAGCCTCGGGAGGAACACTCACCCTTTCCCCACACACAGGCAAATTTGATATTTTGATGGGTTGTTTGTTTCATGATGATGATTTGAAATGGGTATGGAGATGGGTATAGCATTTGAATGGTATTGAGTACAATAATTGAACAGAGGTTTTGAATTGGTTTTCATATGGTTTTCATGTTGTATTGTTTACAGTTGATCAATGATAATATGCATGTGATTTATGTTTCAAGGTTTTGATAGCACTGTCGGGCTAGACCAGTATTCTTGGGTTAGGGGGTAGGAGTTAAGTCTACCCCGGGAGGTGATATGTTCCATGAGTGTTTGGCGGGAACTGGGCTTGTACAAGCTAGCGTGTTTGGCATGGGAGGTGAGTTGGGCTAAGGAATAGCCTGGGGGCGGTAGCATGAGGGGCTTCTGGTACAGAAGCAAGACCTAATGCCTGATTTGCTGTTCCAAGCATTTTTATTTCTGTTTGTATTGTATGATTTCAGTATTTTTGTTGATTAATTTTTTTATTCATTTTGAATTTTCTGTTTGTACACGTGTGCAGGGCGAGCCCGATCTCACGAAAATGCGTATCAATAGTGCAGTGTGCAATCTCGTAGAATGTATACGCCAAAACTCATTTTGGCGTGCACATGGTACGCCGTTTTTGGCGTGCATATGATACGCACTTTATGGCGTATTATATGTACGAACCCCACACCCTCACCCTACCCAAAAGCGTGTCATATACACGCTAAAGTCGTATCATATGCACGCCAAAAACGGCGTACCATTTGCACGCCAAAAACACATTTTGGCGTATACATTCTACGAGATTGCACACTGCGTACTATTTATACGCATTGTCATGAGATCGTGTTGGCAGGGCAGCTGCCTGAATAAATTGTTGGGAACAAATGCTTTGCTACGGTGTACTCTCATCATTCCATCGATCCCTGGGCTTGCCGTCAGGCTCCGACAAACACCAATTGACCGTGGTGGCAACAGCTTTCCGACAGGGACCAAGAAGTTTCCGTCTTCGTCCGAAGTCCTTGTGAAGTTATAAACATGATTTAAATTGATTTAAATGGTATCCGGAATGACTTAAGGAAACACTGCATGCTGAACGATTACGTCATGGAAGTCGTTCACGGAACTCCATAATGGGCGTCGCTGGAAAGAGCTGAATTGAATCGAAAGAGCCGAATTGAGTGAACAAGTGACTTGACTCATGAGAAATGTGTATCAGGTGCGCTTGTAATTAGTCCATATTGAGCGCCGATCGTGGGCAGAGGAATAAAAACCGAGTGCTTGTTCTAAAAGAGGAAAGATGCAGTGATTTGTCCAGTAACACTATATCCTTTTGAGGAAAGAATTGCTTGACTGAGAAGAGCTGTGTGAGTGAGGACAACAGAAATCGGATGCACATCCGTAACTAGTCAACCTGAGAGGCTGCTGGTAGGATGACTGTTTGAATAAGCAAAATGCTAGGTTGCATTTATTTAAGTGCCATCTTGGGAGGTATTTGAACTATTTAAGTGCTTTTGAGACATTTCTACTAACTTATGGGTATAAAATGTTGCATTAGAGTCTTTTGATTCATATAGGTGTATATATATTTATGCATGTATTTAAAAGTCTGGTAATTTATTTGTTGTATTAATGCATATGATGTCAAATGTTTTGTTTATAATCTGGGATTTTGTTTTGTTTTCTTTAAAGGTTATCAACCTTATTTGTGCATGAAGCTTAAACAACCTATTCTACTAAAAATAACTGTTTGAGTCATTGATTGAACTTCAAGATAAATCCAACTGTAAGAACTGCTTTAATCAGTTGTGATGAGAATGGGAATCAACAGACTGCAAACCAACTAATTGTAACAAGTTTATTGAGTATCTGAAGTAAAGAAATTTTTCAAGTTGAACCTTGTGTCTGTGGTTGACTAAGGACCTTGTCGAGTTAGAGGAAGACTGATGTGTGTAATCCTAGAAGACAACTCAACAGTCCTGGCGGTTGGGTCCGGTCTTCTGTTACGGGTGTTGGATGCAGCAGAGATGAGGAGATCCAGGACTTCCAAACACAAACAGGCTTTAATGAAAGCAGACTCAATACAGACCATCAAACACCATTAACGTCACTCTGACATAACTGTAACATAAAGTAGACCAGACAAGGATTGAGAGAACATGAGGAACTAAATATAAACACTGATGACTAACTAAATGAGGGGCACAGGTGATACAGATGATAATAACTAAACACAGCTGAACAGAACAAGACTAACGAGGGTAACCAAGGAGACAGAGAGAGTGGTGGGAAACATAGACAAAGGAACATGTGACTAGGGCAAACAACACTACAGAAACACAGATATGTAACAATAACTCATTCCAAAAAGCTTTAACACAAAAACATTCACAAAAAAAAAAGATGTACAATTGTCCCTTCAACATCACAAGAAGTGCATATATCTTCTATGTTTTGAATATACTTATCGAGTAAACTAGTACAAGGGTAACATCTATGTAATATTTTAAATGTAACTTCTTTTATATTGTATGTAACACATATCTGTGTGGAAGAGACCAGACCACTCTCCAACTAATATTGTATAATGCCATCCACTTGAAAGATGATGCTGGGATAGATGTTCTGTTCATAAGATTAAGAATAAAATGGTTATTGAATTTGTCATCAGTTATCAAAATCATAAATTATTACGTGCGTCTGTAACTATTCTGTAACGCTGCGTTCACACCGAATGCAAATAGAGCGTCAAATTCATGTCTAGTTGAACATTTTGAATCCACTCGATATAAATCAAGCGTTTGAAGCGAAATAGACGCGAGTCACTCAATTCACTCTCACTCCTGTATGTATATTTCAGGCTACAATAAAACAAAATATGTCATTAAACACCACTCTGCCTCTTTTAATTTTCATTAAGAAGCCAGCGGCAGACATCAGAAGGACTAGCCGAGGAAAGGCTGCTCTCGCTGGGGTTAACGAGCACTGAGCGGCCGCTGATCGACTGGAGCTCACAGCACCTGTCTTTACTTAACATGGAAATCACTTGCTACAGTTGCGTCTAGTATAAATCAAGCATTTGAAGTGAAATAGATGTGCGTGCAAGGTGCTCCAGGAGTGATCAATAATAGTAATTATATAAGCAAAAGGTATAAGAAGCTATACAAGAAATAAAGCAAACAATTCAGTCAAACATATAGAGTCAGTGCTAGTAGGCCAATACAGTAAAGATAAATAGCCTAAAAAAATAAAGTTATGAAACTTCTCTTTGCCCTCAGTCAAACCGATTTGGCAGGCAATAAATTATAGATTCATGAGACCAAAGATTGCCCCTTTGGATCAACACAAGATGAATGATATCTGATGTTTAACCTCTACAGAGTCATCAGAGCCAGCGGCAGACGTCAGAAGGACTAGCCGAGGAAAGGCTGCTCTCTGCGGGGTTAACCAGCGCTGAGCGCCGCTAATCGACTGGAGCTCACAACTCCGAAAACACCAGATCAAATGTTCAAATAGGCGCTCTCTTTATTAATAAACCTCAGATTTGAGCTTTAAACAACTATTCTCGCCTGGAAAAGTCTTAAAACTATATTTTGTGACACAATAACAGTAGTATTTTAAAATTACTCAGGGTTTCTCATCCATTCACGTGACAACAGCAAACAGGCTCCTGATTGGTTAACGCGGCGAAAACAAATGCCAAAGTTCAGATTGTTTAATTTGGGCGTCAGACACAAATCTGCTTCAAATGTATGAACGCACAAAAAGCACCACTCACTCAATTCGTGTCTTTCGTGTGAACGAGGCAAAATCGTGTCCTTCGCACCAGGTTAAGCACGTCTTTTGCGCCGCAGGACATGCAGACGCGCATCAACACGTGTTTTAACATGGAAATCATTCGCTCCAGGCACTCTATTCGCATTCGGTGTGAACGCAGCATTAGACTAGTCCGTTATTAGAACCATAGATATTTATGGTTAGAACGTCCCGCAGAGAATGCGCCTGGCGCTCGTGCACCTTAACATGAGCGCTGCACAGGTTAATTTACTCTCTAATAATCTTAGACAAATGTTTTTTAATGCATCAATTATATTAATAAAACGATGTGTAGTCCGTGTGGATGGTGATGGGTGTTATTTATTATTATAATAATAGGCCTAATAATAATCATTTTTATTGCCAAAAGTAACTAGTTTTATTTATGAACATTTTGTTTGAAACTTAACAACTGCTAATGTTTTTCAACATTGTACAAATCTCCTGTTCCAGCACATCCTTTAGCTTTTTAGGGATTATTAAGGGAGCGCACTTTGCGCTCATTCTACCATGCCAAAGCACGCATGCAGCAGCCTATTGCTTTTATGTTAAAAGTAGTTTGTGAATATTGATAGGCTACTTTAATAACAAGTCATTTATCAGGAGCGTTTATGCGCGAATGTGTAGGCTAGTAACTTTTAATTTGTAAATTTTATGGACATACAGAAAAAAATATATTCTTAGCCTACGTTTATGCGGTTGGGGGCAAGACAAAACCTGAATGTTGCAGACGGGAGAAGTTAACATAGACGTTAAAATATATTTTTGCGAGAATGAAAAATCCGAGGTTATATAGTCTCTGAGGTCAAAAAGGAATGGACAATACTAGGCAGTGGCGTTTAAGGGTGCTTTCACACCTGCCTCATTATGTTCGGTTGAATCGTACTAGAGTTCGTTTCCCTCTTTGGTGCGGTTCGTTTGGTCAGGTGTGAAAGCAGCAATCGCACTCGGGTGCGCACCAAAAGCGGACCAAACAAGCGTACCGAGACCTCCTTGAAGAGGTGGTCTCGGTACGCTTTCAAACGAACTCTGGAGCGATTTGTTTGTGGTGAGAACGTGATCCGACCTCGAACAGAACCAACTGCAAAAGTACTGATCATTTTTGGACTAAACAGGCTGCCATAGTCAGCTGCGCTGACATTATGTGCATGACATTACCTGATAGATTGTTGGCAATATTTTCAGAAGACGAGCATGTCAGAGTTAAGAATATATCGATGAACGCTTTCGCTTGAAGTGACGAGTGATGCGCGCTCACCGTTTGCAGTGCATTAGAACATTGTTTTCAAGCCGCATCCGCGCTTCATTATAGAAATGTATCGTTTGCATATTGTGGTTCGGACCAAAGCAATCAGTGTGGTGTGAAAAGGAACCAAAAAAGCTGAAAAATGCAACAATGTATAATTGTTTGTCCTTGGCTCGGACCAAATTAACTGAACTAGAGATGTGAAAGCACCCTAAATGATGTTCAAATGGTAAGAAAATATCCGCCACACCACCAGCACCTGTTCACATCAGACCAATGCTTAGATGTGAAAGATGGGTTCAGACATCACCAGAGTTATCTTTGGGAACAGGAATTAATTATTATTATTAGGATTATTATTGTTATAAATAACATCCATCACCATCCAGATGGACCAAACATTGTTTTATTAAAGGGTTACTTCAGCGATTAGCATTAAGCTTTGTATCAGTAGAAACCCGGGATTATATTCGAATTATCGTACTTTCCCCCCTCATATGACCCTGAGACGAGAGAATTTTGTGTTTTATTTCTGGAAAAATTTGATGACGCAAATATCGTCATTTTGCATCATCGGAGGAGTTTTTGTCCAGAGGTTGAAGACTACAGCCAGCAGGAGGCGCTATTCCCACATGTTTTCAACATCACACTCACAGCACTCGGCCCGGGAGCTGCAGAGATTCATGTAAACGGAGCGGTGGAGAGCAAAGTGAGTGTTTTAACTGTTCAAATGAATTCCTATGAAAGTTAAGCTTCCAAATACATGAACTGAACACGCGCCAGACTGATCACACGCTGTGAATGCGCCGCGAATCCCACCGTTACCTCAGCTCATGTGATGAATGTAATCCGACTCCTAATGCGTTTGTGCCGTGACGGCCGTGACATGCAATCGACTCACTCATAATATATTGAACACACACGTTCAGTTTTTAATTGTAGCGTCTCTAACTGAACTGATTTTATGAAAATGAACGCGGTGGGCAAGTAAACCATGTCGTGCCTAGAGAAAGGGAAGCGAAGCAGTGCATTCTGGGAATTGTTGTCTTTTATCCCCATGAGACAAAAATACATTTTCTGTGTTTTCTAAGTCTAGAAGGCACCAAATTCAATAATAATTGTACATTTCTACTACATTAATGACCGAGTTTAAATACAGATTCATCTTCCCAGTGCTGAAGTACCCCTTTAATATAAGTGATTCATTAAACAACAATCAGAATGGTAAAAAGAGAGAAAAGTACAACCATATTAATATAGCAAACAATAATCATGGGCAGTTTGTCTAAGATTATTTGAGAGTAAAATAACCTGTTGTAAACCAGCGCTCACTCCAGCAGACGCACGAGCTCCAGGCCCGTTCTCTGCAGGGTGTTCTAATCATAAATATCTATGGTTCTAATAACGCACCGGTCTAACAGAACAGTCACTGACAGACGCATGTGATCATTTCTCTGTTCTTGCTCCCCTTCATCTGGCAGTGAATGCCTCGCTCTAATAGCTCTGCTGCCGCCATGTTTCCAGCACCCGGCCCCGCCTTGATGCAGTGATTGACAGGGCGGGGGTGGAGACTCGATAAACTCGGATTGCATTTTCAATTTTTCTACATTCATTGCGGGACATTTAAGGAAAGTGCAATCGCTAGTATCTAAACTTTGAGTGTAAATGCGATTCAAGTTACAGTTTTTGCTCGAATATATTAAACACATCTAATCATTTCTTGAAATACATTTTAATTTTAATTTTGCAATTTATAAAGCGTTAAAATGTATGTTTGAATTATATGTTAAAACTAGTGTAGGAAATAGCAAATGTGAACACATGGTATGGAAAATGTAAATTTAAATACTGAAATGCATTGCCATTTTACATATTGCATTGCAAACTGAATATTGCTGCAGATGCTTCCACACCTTGTGGTGTTCCATTATCTATTTGTTAGATTTATTTATTTCAATTTAAGTAGTAAGCACGACACCGTATACATCCAGAGATGTCGTATTTTACTCTGTACTGCAACTTCACATGTTGACGCTAAGCACACTTCTTCTCTCAAAACTATCTTAACTTCTCCCTCCTACTTCATTTTATTTTTTTGGGTGAACCATACCTTTAAGTTGCAGAACTCATGTTCAGTGTAAATATTTTAATGCTAATAATGATCAAAGATGTGCACTTGACTATGTCTAAGCAGATGGTTTAGCAACATAGACAGTATAATGACAGACACTGAAGGACTCTCTCAGTGATCGGACAGTCCACTGGATGGTTTGAATAAGTCCAATGACACAGTAATGTACAACCTCTGCTGTTGACAACAGACTGCACCCTAATGATGAGCCCTTCCGTGGTCTTCCCAATATTATGAAAAATACCACTGCTTTTGAAGGATAGTATTTTAAGGAAATAACTTTTTTATACAAATTTGATTTAATTATTCTAAAACAAGACAAGGATACTTAAAGGGTTAGTTCACCCAGAATTCTGTCATTAATTACTCGCCCTCATGTTGTTCCAAACCAAGCGTTCCACACACGTCCTGAAAAAGGAAGCCAAAGCACATTGATCACCCCCAAGTGGTTGGTACCAGTATAGCTCATAAACCCCACCATGAAGCCCCTGGAGTTTTGTGATTTTTAGTGGATGTGTGTCCACTAAAACATTATCAGTTCTCCTCAAGTTCACACAGGTGTATTTCATCACAAATCGAGTGTGAATCTGAATTTGCGATCAGTTTCTGTAAAAAGTAAACCCGCCTATCTTTGATTTGATTGACACTGATGAGCTAAGAAACCCATCCTAAAAATGTAACTTTTTCTGTTAACCTGAACTTGCAGCAAAGCAGCATCAACTACATCAAATATAACCACTAACAAAGACAAACATAATACAATTTCACATCAGATCTATTGTTTTAGCTTTAAAATAAATGAAAAACTACTGTTTCCTAATAAAGTAAATGGCAACCCTTTTTAGGGTGCGTTTCCAGAAAGCATCGTTAGCCAACTATGGTCACAAGTTACGTCGCTATCAACATAGTTCAACGAGTCAGTGTTTCCCGAAACCATCATTCCAACAAACGTTCGCAAACAGCATCGCAAAGTTGGGTGGTTGCAATGACAGCTCTCTGCCTGTGGTTAGAAGCAGAGTTTCTTGTTTGCATGACATGTGGACTTAATAATCTTGAGCAAAATAAGCAAGCTGACATTTAGCATAATCTATATATTTTATTTTGAATACATACAAATGTAACTTATGTCTTTTAAGTTTGTCAAGAGATTTAAAGTACCTTTTTTGAAGAGTGTACATGTTCGAACGTGCTCTAGTGCGTAAGAACGAGCCTATTTGAATCTGGAAGAATTAGTATAAAAATAAGAATTAGTCCTCAAGTGCCATGTCCATAATTTAAAGCAAAAAATCTAGCATGAATTCGACCTCAAAATAATTCATTAAAAGCAGTTGTTACTCCACTACCTGTGTGACATCATTAACCAACGTGGTTGAAAGACAAATTTGCGAAAAGTTGCTTTCGGGAAACAGTCGTGACGAGCTAGATGATTTCTTCAACAATGCAACGTACTACGGTAGTTCAGCAGGGAGTAGCGGCGTTGCACGGGAAACACACCCCTAAGCGGGACTCAAACTGACATTTCAAGAATGGGAAGCGGGAGTGCTAACAAGGATGTTAAAGACCTCAGCCTCTAGCATCAGTCATTTATGTCTAAACTTAAGATTTATGTAATTATGAATTAAAATTGAATTTAAATTAAAATGTCCATGCATTTGGATTCATAGTTTTATAATCAAGAAATTAATTAACTGAATCTGATTCATATTTATCAGTCATACGTAAATTAAGCAAGTAAGATTTATGTAATTATATTATTAAACTGGGAGTGATTCGAATTTGTCAGTAAATACAACAGGAAATATATACACAGCAAAAGACCCATGTTAAATTAACACTCATCGTTCATGTTTGTGCTCACTACTGAGTTAAAGCATCACTGAAGCAGTGTTGAAGATAATGATAATTTAGTGATTGAGCATTATTGATGAACACATGTTGTTAACAAGCAGCATCACTGAAGGAAAGAGAAAGAAGAAAATAAATAAAAGAAGACATTAAATCTCTGAAGGTCTCAGCAGAGGAGGATTAAACAACTCCACAAACAGCATTACCAGCTTCACACATTACTGACCAGACTGACTTTATTTCTGTTTTAAAGAAAATAATAGTTGCATAACGGTAATAATAGCACACATGATGGCAATCAGTGTTTGCTTAAGTTGGGCTCTTGACCCTTGACTTTCTTACATTAGTTTTTCTCTGTGTTTATGAAGCACATTTGTTATGGCAAGGAAAGTTAACAGAAAATGTGATCAGGTGATGTTGGCTAATGACACAATAACAGTTTCAACTGATTTTTAGCATTATAATCCTCTGAACGCACACACACTAGATGATTCAACTGAAACATGAGCCCACACACTTTTTGATTGTAGGAACAATTTCACAGAGACTTGCGAGATTAATCGTGGCTTGAGAAAAAACAGATGGAGGATGATCGAGGTTGTCAGTTGGCTCTCCTTGGTTCTGTTTTACAGTGAAAAACAAAGTAAAAAAAATGAATATGTGTGATCTTCAATCTCAATACTGCACTTCCGGGGCATGTTTGCGGCTGCCAAGTTTCAGCTATTGAAGCATGCAACATTCGGTAGGTGACACTTGCTCGTTCTCATTGGCTATTGCGGGTATCACGTCAGAGGCAGCCCGATCAAGAGTCGAAAATATCAAACATGTTTGATATTTACGTTTTGGAATCGTGGAGGCTCTGACGCGATACCCGCAATAGCCAATGAGAGCGAGATAAAAATAATCGTGATGACGCCACATAATCAGGCTTAACCCTCAGATTGTGTTTGGGTCATTTTGACCTGGCGAAGATTTTCTTTATCCCGAAAATACTAGTTAATGTTGTCACATCGGACTGAAACTTGGTTCACACAGGGTATAACTACTTATCCACTTTTTTTATTTTTGTTGATGCTTATAAATCCCTCATTATGCTATATTATCACTGGTGAAAAAAGCATTATTTATGAATCATTTAAACTATATTAAATAAAAAATTAAGATGTTTATCACTGTTTATCACACTAGACATCTGCAAAAAGACAGAGAGAAATATTAAAGTGTCACTGAAATTAAATACAAGCATGTTTTTTTAATGCCAGTGAAGGACTTTTACTGTTATACCGTAGACTGTGAGTTGGCATCATATCAAGAGTGAGATACGTCACTATAGTGAAATAATGTGGACGTTCTCTGTGCCACGGATTTCATGATTAAAGCGTTGTGTGTGTTTCTGCTGTTTATTGTTGGCCATTGCATTGTGTGCATATAGCACTTATGATACAGAATCAAATATGAAGAGATATTTTGCTAATGGAGACACAGAGTGCATCTTAAATATTGTGTTTGGGATGCAGGAACATGCTTTCGTGACTGACAGTATCGATGGTGAAAGAACATGGAAAACAGATGATAAGAATAGAAAATACAAATGCTGAGGTGGATTTTTCCTGTGAAACTTCTGTGGAAATACAATATACGTAAAGATCCTCGTCTCACATTCAAATGAACATGTTTCCAAAGAATTACAGCAACAATAACCAACAGAGAAAAGACTTGCAAACACACGTAAAAGAGGAAGAAAAAGGCTTTTTTTAGAGAAATACACAAATGATGTGATGTGCTGAATGAGGGATGAGAGCAGATATAATAATCACGTAGTTTAAAGCTGCAGACAGAAACATCAGACTCAGGACAGAAACACACCACCTCTAAAGTAAGAACAACTCACATGATCATTCTTCACACACAATTAGACTTTGAGATGTTCATATCGTCTGAATGATTGTGTGTTTCATTAATGCTGCTGTTAAGAAACTCAAACTGTCATATTTACTCCAAAATGAATCTGTGAATGTTTGATGTCTGAGTTTTTCAATGTGTTTCTTCCTCAGAAATGGAGCAAACTCTATATTTCGTTCTTCTTCTCATCGGTGAGTGTGTTTGTAGTTTTATTTATGGTTTATAGTTTCATCAGGTTTGACCCTGTTATGAAAAGCATTAAATCAAACCCTCTCTTTCACAGCTCTCTGCTCCGTATCTGAATGTGTTCAGCGTCAGTATCACTTTATAAACGAGGGGAAGACCTGGACTGAAGCTCAGAGATACTGCAGAGAGAAATACACAGATCTGGCCACCGCTGACAACATGAACGACATGAACGAGCTGAAGAAGAGTGTGACTGATGGAGGTGTTGAGTATGTCTGGATTGGGCTGCAGAAGACGGGTGTTAATAAATGGCAGTGGTCTTCAGGTGATCCTGTGCTCTATCTGAACTGGGGATCTGGACAACCTGATGGCACAGACGAGTGTGCTTTTATGAGAAATGGACAATGGCATGATGGGAAATGTAGTGACAGCTGGTCTTTCATCTGCAGTTCATCTAACAACAGTAAGTGCAGCTCCAATGACAACAACATTCATTTATTAAAAGATTAATCATATACTGTACAATATTTTTATGCAATAACTAAATGCTGCTGCTGTTTAATAAGGTCATAAATACACGTTCAGCTTCTGTATAGAAAATAAACTGATATTGAACACATGTTGATCTTTTGTTGTTGATAACTTTGGAGATCTGCCATTAGAGAGCCTAGAGAATGAATTATTCCTGGGGAATCTAAACTGTAAATTATAAATGAAAAAATAAAAAATCATTGTTTTGACCAACATAAATTGTAATTAAATAATAACATAATAGACATACAAAAACGTGCTCCATCTTGATATTTATGAACAAAACTCTTGTCCTGAGAACAAAGTTCAGTTCTCGTCTTGTCAGTGTGATTTTATTGTGCTCATGTAATGATGAGTCGGGAGATGGCAGATCCATTTGCAGCTTTATTTAGGAAACGGATAATACAAGAAGGAAAACCAAAATCAAACCCAGGGACAGGCAGAAGGTCAGGGCTGGCAGCAAAAGACAAGATCAGGTCACAGGCAAAGATCGGGTACAGGCGGCAGGATCGTTCAGAGTCGGTACACAGGCAGGGATCGGGGCAGGCGGCAACAGGTTCCAGAGAGAGATCAACAGTCCAGGTTGTAACAAGATATCAGTCCACAGAACCGCTCAGAAATGACTACTTACAGCAAATCAAGACTTCGCGAACTGGTGTGTGTGTGCATCTTAAATAGTGGGGTGTGATATGCTGCAGGTGGGAGGTGATCAGTCCCAGGAATGCGGGCCCATGGGAAATGGAGTCCAGATGAGTGCGAATCAGTATTCTGGTGAGGGCTCCCTCCGGTGGCCAGGAGGATGCACCGGAAGAGCTGTATTCATGACAGAGCCCCCACCCTGCGAGCGGCTCCAGACGCGAGGAGGCGGACGCCGGGGTCTACCGCGAGGTCGCGGGGCCGGTCTCTCCGGATGCATCCGATGGAACTCCTCCAAGAGGTTGGGGTCCAGAATGTCCTTTGCATTGACCCAGGATCGCTCCTCCGGACCGTACCCCTCCCAGTCCACCAGGTACTGAAGCCTCTGACCCCAGCACCTGGAATCGAGCAGCTCTCGAACACTATCGCCTCTCGCCCTCTATCATCAGTGGTGGGGGTTGTGGGTCCACAGCCTCCTCCGGATCTCCTCCCGGACCCCCGGAGGGTTTCAACAGCGAAACATGAAAAGTGGGAGAAACACGGTAGTTAGCGGGTAAGTCTAAACGAAAGGATACTGGGGTGATTTGTTTTATAATTTGAAAAGGCCCGACATACCTGGGACTGAGTTTTCTGCATGGGAGTTTCAACCGGAGATCTCGGGTGGATAGCCATACCCACTGGCCCACCGCATAGTGAGGGTGGGGTCGGCGATGTCGATTAGCCTGAGCTTCGTGCCTCCTGACGGCCCGCTGAAGATGTTGATGAGCCGAGTCCCAGGTTTCCTCACATTTCTGCATCCATGTGTTGACTGCTGGTAGCTCTGAAGGGTCGCCAGACCATGGGAACAAGGGTGGTTGATACCCCAGGACACATTGGAACGGAGTAAGGCCAGTAGAGGGTTTTTGTAAGGAATTTTGTGCATACTCCGCCCACATGAGGTAACGGCTCCATTCTGTTTGCTGACGATGACAGTAAGTGCGGAGAAATCGAGTGAGTTCTTGGTTCATTCGTTCGGTTTGGCCGTTGGACTCTGGATGATAGCCTGATGTGAGGCTGACATTAACATTTAGCTGTTTGAAAAAAGCAGCCCAGACCCTGGAGGTGAATTGAGGCCCTCGGTCAGATACAATGTCCTCGGGTAGGCCATAAAATCGAAACACATAATTACTTAGGACCTCAGCAGTTTCGAAGGCGGTGGGTAATTTGGGAAGTGGTATCAGTCGACAGGCCTTGGAGAACCGGTCAACTACTGTCAGGATGGTGGTGTTACCTTGTGAGGGGGGCAGATCTGTGAAATCTATGGCAATGTGTGACCAGGGCCGTTGAGGGATGGGTAGTGGTTGTAGTAATCCCGCAGGTGATTGGTGGTTGTGTTTTGGAGGTTTGACAGGCGGTGCAGTGGTGGATGAACTGTTTGATGTCTTGTAACATGGTCTCCCACCAGAAGCGATTTTGCAGTGCGTTGAGGGTGGCTGTGATGCCTGGAGCTGGGTGAATCATGTACCAGATGTAGAACCTTGTCTCGGAGGTGTACTGGAACGTAAGTGCGGTTGAGAGGGCAGGTCTGTGGTGGAGCTGTTTGTTCATTGGCTAAATTCAATTCCGTCATGATGTCCCACTGGATTGGGCGAGAAGGAGAGATTCAGGGATGATATGTTCTTCGTTCCTATTCTGTTCGGTAAGCTCAGACTGACGAGACAGGGCATCCGCCTTGGTGTTTTTGGACCCTGGTCGGTATGTGACTTTGAAATCAAATCGTGTGAAGAACATAGCCCATCGGGCTTGACGTGGGTTTAGTCGTTTGGCTGAGCGTAAATATTCCCCTCCAACCAGTGTCGCCACTCTTCGAGGGCGGCCTTTAGTGCCAACAGTTCCCGATCCCCTACATCATAATTCCGTTCCGCGGCTGACAGTTTACGAGAGTAGAAAGCGCATGGAAACATCTTTTCGGGTGCACCCTGGCGCTGGGATAAGATAGCGCCAATACCGGTGTTCGGCGTCCCACCTCCACGATGAATGGTCGTTCTGGGTCCGGGTGACAGAGGATGGGTGCAGAAGTGAATCGATCCTTAAGCTCTTGAAAAGCTCGGTTTGCTTCCGGGGACCAGTGCAGACGAGAGAGTGAGCGTTTGGTCATGGACGTTAGTGGTGCGGCTACACAGCTGAAGTTTCTGATAAACCGCCGGTAGAAATTGGCAAAGCCCAGGAATCGCTGTAGTTCCTTGAGTGTGCGAGGTCTCGGCCAGTCCAACACGGCCCTTACTTTAACATCGTCCATAGCTACTCCATCCCTGCTGATGATGTACCCCAGGAATGTAGTGGAAGTCTGATGGAACTCGCACTTCTCCGCTTTGGCGTACAGCCGGTGTTTGATCAGTCTCTGGAGCACCGTTCTCACATGTTGGATATGTTCTTCAAAGGAATTGGAGTATATCAGAATATCATCAATATAAACTATAACCCACCGGTTTAACATCTCTCTGAACACGCGTTGATGTCGACTGGAACACCGCTGGACTGTTGGACAGGCCGAATGGCATCACGAGGGTCTCATAGTGGCCAGTGGTTGTTGAGAACGCCGTTTTCCATTCGTCCCCCTCACGGATGCGAATGAGATTATAGGCGCACCGGAGGTCCAACTTGCTGAAATACTTAGCCTGCCTTAGCTGTTCTAGTGCTGCCGGGACCAGGGGAAGTGGATAGCGAAATTTTACTGTGACGTCGTTCAATCCACGGTAGTCAATGCAAGGCCTTAGCCCCCCGTCCCTTTTCTTAACAAAGAAGAACCTGGCGGAAGCTGGTGATGTTGACGGTCGAATGAATCCCTTAGCTAGTTCCTCTTCGATGTAGGTTTTCATGGCTGTGGTTTCTGGTTGAGAGAGGAAAATTCGACCCTTGGGAGGTGTGGTATTCGGTAGCAGTTCGATGGCACAGTCACCAGTTCTGTGAGGAGGGAGTTCGGTAGATCTTTCCTTGCTAAACGCCTCTGCGAGGTCATGGTACTCAGCTGGAATAGTCAGTTTCTCTGGTTCCTCCGTGAGAATTTCCACAGAGCGCAGGGGTACCGGATGGACTGATTGGAGACAGTGTTTGTGGCAGCGTTTGTCCCAATGAAGTATCTCTCCCTCCTTCCATGATACATGAGGGTTGTGTGAGCGGAGCCAGGGCAGACCGAGGATGATGGAGTTTTGTGGTGCATGGATTACATAGAAACAGATGGATTCTTGATGAAGGGCACCAATTTGTAGGTTGAGTTCGGAGGTGATGTGTGTGATTCTCCCCTCTCCGATGGGTTTCCCATCTAACGCCTCCACTGTTAAGGAGGAGTAGCAGTTGGTTAAAGGAATGTTGTGTTCTCTAGCAAAAGTGTCTGACATGAAATTCCCCGCTGCCCCCGAGTCCAGAAGAGCATGTGTGGTGATACATTGATCTTTAACCTGAAGTCGGGCAGGGATCTTTAGGCAGTTGGCTGAATAATTATGAAATGGAAGAGAACTCACCGCTTTGGGACTGGGAAGTGACGGACGGATCGGACAGTTATTCTTGATATGACCAGTTTGACCACAGTAGAAGCATAAATGCAGTTGGCGTCTTCTCTCTCTCTCGGGTTGAATAGGAGTATAGCCGATCTGCATGGGTTCTGGGTTGGTGTTGTTGGCCGTGGGAATCCGAGTGCGTATCAGGTTATCAAAGTGAATTGCTGGGTCTATGAAAGAGTTCAAAGTGCTGCCCTCGTCTCGGCATGCCAACTCTGCTTGTAGTTCCACTGTTAAACCCCGGCGAAATAACAGTTTCAGGGTATCTTCGACCCAGTTCGTCTGGGCAGCTAGCGTGCGGAATTGCAGAGCGTACTCAGCTGCCGTGGCTTTGCCTTGAGTCAGTGAAAGTAATTGATCGCCTGGACTCTGACCGCCCTCGGTATGTTCGAACACCTCTCTGAAGCGTTGTAGAAAGTTTGTAAGCGTGGGAAATGCGAACCATCATCACGCCAAACAGCAGTGGCCCAATCCAGAGCTTTACCCGTCAGTAGGGAACACACCAGCGAAATGCGGCTCATATCTGTGGAGTACATGGATGACTGCTGATTCACATACAAAGAGCATTGTAGAAGGAATCCCTTACACTTGGTTGGTGATCCGTCAAATTTTTGGGTAGAGCCAGTCGAGGGTTCGAGGCGGTAGGCGTGGATTGGAGCGGTGCGGCGGGTGCAGCGGCCGGCGTTCTAGGAGACTCCGATGGATTGAGATGTAGGCCCTGAAGTGATTTAACCAGCTCCTCGGTGAGCGAGGTAAGACGAGAGAGCTGATGGTGATGCATGGCGAGCTGGTTGGCCTGAGCCGTCAACTCGGTGGATATCTGGGCCAGTGCTGCTGGATCACTTGTTGGCGAAGTCTTCTGTAATGATGAGTCGGGAGATGGCAGATCCATTTGCAGCTTTATTTAGGAAACGGATAATACAAGAAGGGAAAACCAAAATCAAACCCAGGGACAGGCAGAAGGTCAGGGCTGGCAGCAAAAGACAAGATCAGGTCACAGGCAAAGATCGGGTACAGGCGGCAGGATCGTTCAGAGTCGGTACACAGGCAGGGATCGGGGCAGGCGGCAACAGGTTCCAGAGAGAGATCAACAGTCCAGGTTGTAACAAGATATCAGTCCACAGAAACGCTCAGAAATGACTACTTACAGCAAATCAAGACTTCGCGAACTGGTGTGTGTGTGTGCATCTTAAATAGTGGGGTGTGATATGCTGCAGGTGGGAGGTGATCAGTCCCAGGAATGCGGGCCCATGGGAAATGGAGTCCAGATGAGTGCGAATCAGTATTCTGGTGAGGGCTCCCTCCGGTGGCCAGGAGGATGCACCGGAAGAGCTGTATTCATGACAGCTCACTTATTACACGTATTACAAAAAAATATGATTGTCCTTTTTTTTTGGAGATTGAAATTCTCAAAAAGCTGATCATAATATGCTTTTACTGTCTTATGTGTCCTATTGTAAAGCAAGTGGAGAGAGGTACTATATGTTAAATAATTGAAACCTTATGATATAAGTTTTGAAGGGTTGTTTTGGTCATGAATATACAAGAGATTTTACCACAGAATATTTTCCAGAAAAAAAAAGACTTCATTCATTGTCTCAGGAACCTGCCAATGGAGAAACACACACAGAGAAAGAGAATAATACTGATCTCAACTGTTCTCCAAAAGCATAGTGAGCTAATCACGATAAACGTGGGTTTGTGATGCTTTTGGGAAACGCAGCCCTAGCTGTTAAAGAGCTGGTATTTTCAGCCTTCAGGATCTCAACACCAAACTTTAATTTCTTTTTATGGTAACAGTTTACAATAAGGTTTCATTAGTTAACATTAGATAATATATTAAATGACATGAACTAACCATGAGCAGTACGTTTGTTACTGTATTTGTTAATCTTTATTAATGTTAGTTAATAAAAATACAGATTTACATGGTTCCACGTAGGAATAAACATCTTCCTCTGTTTCTCAGGCTCCTTTTGTCTTAATCCAATATTCGAGAAACATATAAGGAAACATAATGGACAAAGTAAAGTGCTTTAAAGTTTTGATGTTCACAAATGTTACTCCATGGTATATACAATAATATATTCTGAATATTTAATATATCATCAGTCTCTGAATGACACGTGTTTCTGATGCTCCACCGCTGCTCTTATTCACATCCAGACCATAAATCAGTGTGAGAATAATGAACAAACTGACTCATGAATCTGTGTCTGTGTGTTTTTCTTAAAGTGAGCACAGGACTCGTCTTTGTTGATCAGAAGAAGAATTGGAGAGACGCTCAGAGTCACTGCAGACAGAATCACATTGATCTGGTCAGTGTGAGGAACCAGAATGAGAGTCAACAGATTCAGAAGTTCATCAATGATAGTCACATATCTAATGATGTCTGGATCGGCCTGTTCAGAGTCAGAGACTCATGGCAGTGGTCAGATCAGAGGAACTCCTCATTCAGATACTGGAGGTCTGGTGAACCTAATAATGTTGGAGGAGATGAAAACTGTGCAGTGATTGAACCGAAGGATCAGGGACAATGGCATGACATCTCTTGCATCAGGACATTTCCTTTTGTGTGTCATGAAGGTGAGCAGATCCTCTCAAACACACACAATCCATCCATCACCTCCAGATATCTTAAAGTTCACACTACATGTCTGACATGACAGATTCCTCCACAGTGTTGGTTCTGCATGTTGTTTTTGATCATCTCTCTCTAGTTTTTGCTTGTGGTTTGTTTTGTGTCCAGATAAACTGATTCTGATCAAAGAGAAGCGGACGTGGTCTGAAGCTCTGAGATACTGCAGACAGAATCATGTGGATCTGGTCTCGGTTCATTCAGAGGAGATGCAGCGTGAGGTGATGAATGTGGTTAAAGGGGCGTCTACTGAGGCGGTGTGGATGGGTTTACGTCACTCCCGCATTTTAGGCATCTGGTACTGGGTGAGCGGAGACACGGTGTGCTATCAGAACTGGGCTCCAGGGAACGGCACAGGAGAGGAGGGCTGTGAGGGTACAGTGAGATCTGGAGCAGTTCGGTCTGGAGGAGATCAGCGCTGGATCAGCCGTCCTGAGACTGACCAACTCAACTTCATCTGCACAAATTATGAGTGAAGGTTAATTTTGTGTTGTTCTTTCTTATTATTCCAACTGGCAAACACCCTTTGTCATCAGATAATGTGCTTATATAACACTACAATTAAATTAATTTCTGTAACTGAAGAGTGTCATGAGTCTTTTTAATATCAAAGTAACTTTCTTCGAGCATTTAAAATACTAATGTGCACTATATATGTTTTAAAGACCCCATGAAATCAAAATGAGTTTAAATATGGCCTTCAGCTACATTTTCTGTACATTTCAAACTTACAGTCGCTCTCTTCCAGAAAAACAACCCAAATCCATCTTTAATAAAGTCTGTTTAATCAAATGTATTTGCAGTCAACTAGACAGTAGAAGATCATCATGGTTCAACAATGTGGGATAAAGAAAAACAGAAAAAGAATAAGCACAAGCCACGCCAGTTGATTTCATGGGATCTTGTCATTCTGGTGGTGTGGATACTTTCTTCTCCTCACTCCTGTGTTTTGCACTAGTCATATATTTACACATCATTTGTTTAAAAGGTGATTGTGGGTGTCTATGTGTGTTCCTAAAATTATGATATAAAAAATCTGGCAACCTGTTCGTGTTACGCTGTACTAATTCAGAGGAGAACCAGCTCTAATAAACTTCTTGTGTCTCTCTGTGATTTGTCTCATCTGGTTAGTAATACGTGAAGCTGGTAATGCTGTTTGTGGAGTTGTTTAAATGAAGACACGCTCAAATAGAGAGCAACGCCGGCACACTCGTTTTTTTTTCTAGGCTTGTCCATGCGCAGCGAGAAAAAAAAGCTTTAGTTTGTTCTGCAAACTAGGTGTGTATGAGTAAGAGATTATATTGCAAACAAATGATTATGATATTCACAGAGATACTGATCCATGTATGTAATGCATTCTTGCTGAATAAAACTATTAATTTCTACCCCAAACTTGTCCATCAACTATCAATTCTATACTCGTAATCAGATATAAAGGCTTCAGAGCCATTCGTGGACCAGTTCTCCTTCCTTTCCTCCTTCTTCCTCACGTCTTCCCTGTTCTGTCCTGCTTTATTCCATCGTATTCTTCACATTTGTAGGGAACAAGCCTGGATGAACCATCGATTGTTTCTTAACAAAATAGAAAGAAAAATCTCTCCCAGAGAAACAAACCATTAGGCATTTGATCGGTAATCAAACCCTCCTTGTTCTCCATACTCTCCTGCATGTGCAAACGCAATTCAAAATTTTGACCTTGTATCCAAGTTCATTTAACAGAGACAAGTGTTGAGCAACCGTCGCCTTCAGAGCATCCCTTCAGTAAGAGGTCTGCATGTAAGGTGTGCTGTGTCAATCCTCTCAGACTAAGAAAAGAGGTATCAGCATTATTATTGAATTATTTTCCCTCTCTAACATAAGCAATACTATTGGTTACCTTTTTGGAAACAGATTTTCATTGATAGGAAGTATTTATTAGGAAAACATTTCTCCCTTTGAAGAATTATTATTATTTTTGAAATTGGTTTTAACCTTTTCTGTTTTCTCTCTCTTTCCCTTACCTTGTTGAGTGACAGTAGTCGCATCACTAGCCTACCTGTCTATACCGAGACCAACACTTAGCCATCGCCACACTTCACTATTGGTGTACAATCGCTGAAACGACACTTAGCTGTTCCACCACACATAGGCTTATACCCCACACAGATCTGTGTCCGTCACTTCTCCGGCATACCAACCAGATGACCACAGAGACGATTTTATTTGTCACATCGGACTGAAACTTAGTTCACACAGGGTATAACTATTTATCCACTTTTTATTTTTGTTGATGCTTATAAATCCCTCATTATGCTATATTATCACTGGTGAAAAAAGCATTATTTATGAATCATTTAAACTATATTAAATAAAAAATTAAGATGTTTATCACTGTTTATCACACTAGACATCTGCAAAAAGACAGAGAGAAATTAAATACAAGCATGTTTTTTTAATGCCAGTGAAGGACTTTTACTGTTATACCGTAGACTGTGAGTTGGCATCATATCAAGAGTGAGATACGTCACTATAGTGAAATAATGTGGACGTTCTCTGTGCCACGGATTTCATGATTAAAGCGTTGTGTGTGTTTCTGCTGTTTATTGTTGGCCATTGCATTGTGTGCATATAGCACTTATGATACAGAATCAAATATGAAGAGATATTTTGCTAATGGAGACACAGAGTGCATCTTAAATATTGTGTTTGGGATGCAGGAACATGCTTTCGTGACTGACAGTATCGATGGTGAAAGAACATTGAAAACAGATGTTAGGAATAGAAAATACAAATGCTGAGGTGGATTTTTCCTGTGAAACTTCTATGGAAATACAATATACGTAAAGATCCTCGTCTCACATTCAAATGAACATGTTTCCAAAGAATTACAGCAACAATAACCAACAGAGAAAAGACGTGCAAACACACGTAAATGAGGAAGAAAAAGGCTTTTTTTTAGAGAAATACACAAATGATGTGATGCGCTGAATGAGGGATGAGAGCAGATATAATAATCACGTAGTTTAAAGCTGCAGACAGAAACATCAGACTCAGGACAGAAACACACCACCTCTAAAGTAAGAACAACTCACATGATCATTCTTCACACACAATTAGACTTTGAGATGTTCATATCGTCTGAATGATTGTGTGTTTCATTAATGCTGCTGTTAAGAAACTCAAACTGTCATATTTACTCCAAAATGAATCTGTGAATGTTTGATGTCTGAGTTTTTCAATGTGTTTCTTCCTCAGAAATGGAGCAAACTCTATATTTCGTTCTTCTTCTCATCGGTGAGTGTGTTTGTAGTTTTATTTATGGTTTATAGTTTCATCAGGTTTGACCCTGTTATGAAAAGCATTAAATCAAACCCTCTCTTTCACAGCTCTCTGCTCCGTATCTGAATGTGTTCAGCGTCAGTATCACTTTATAAACGAGAGGAAGAACTGGACTGAAGCTCAGAGATACTGCAGAGAGAAATACACAGATCTGGCCACCGCTGACAACATGAACGACATGAACGAGCTGAAGAAGAGTGTGACTGATGGAGGTGTTGAGTATGTCTGGATTGGGCTGCAGAAGACGGGTGTTAATAAATGGCAGTGGTCTTCAGGTGATCCTGCGCTCTATCTGAACTGGTAAGTAACAACAGTAAGTGCAGCTCCAATGACAACAAACATTCATTTATTAAAAGCATTTTATTACAAAGCAATGCAATGCTAATGCTGCTGCTGTTTAATGTGGTCATAAATACAGTGGAAACTGTGGATATGTCACACGTTCAGCTTCTTTATAGAAAATAAACTGATATTGAACACATGTTGATCTTTTGTTGATAACTTTGGAGATCTGCCATTAGAGAGCCTAGAGAATGAATTATTCCTGGGAATCTAAACTGTAAATTATAAATGAAAAAATAAAAATCATTGTTTTGACCAACATAAATTGTAATTAATTAATAACATGTTAGAAATACAACATCTTGCTCCATCTTGATATTTATGAACAAAACTCCTGAGAACAAAGTTCAGTTCTCGTCTTGTCAGTGTGATTTTATCCCACGTGATCCAGTGAATCAATATTCAGTATGGGTTTTATGGCCTTATTTCAGTGACTCACAAACCACGCCTAACGTCATTTTCCCAAAACTATAAACTTTTTCACACATGCTGCTCACATTTTGTTGCAGCAGAGTGTGTGCTGAATACTCAGACAGAAATAAGCTCAAATATCAGTGCATGTCAAACACCTCCAGAGCCCAGAAAACAGCTCAGCCACAGATCAGACATTCTGAATGTTATTACATTGATACATTTCTGGAATACTGTATTTTTGACAGAAACAGACATCAAGGATCAACACATACTGAGCCATGCATTTCATACTTTGGTGACTCCCAGAATGCATTGCAACATGATACATTTGTTTTTATTTAAACTTTATTTAACCAGGAGAGAGCCGCTGAGATTAAGAATCTCTTTTACATGAGTGTCCTGGCCAAGATAGGCGGTCCAGTTATACAAAATACACATATAACAAATAACAATTAAAACACAAATGCTTTTTATCAACACTTGAATTGTTACAAACAAAGGTGACACGGATAACAGCTTGTGTCGAGCAAAAGGCGTTCAGATGAAGCCCGATTCGAGGCTTGTATCGTCGTTTCCATGAAAATCACGTGATGACAAACGAGGCCTCGGTTTCTGTTGAATACGTCATTGCTTCATTCTGAATATCGCTTCCTGATAAAAGTGGTTGAAACCTCGCGCCTCTTGTGGTGTGTAGGTGTTAGTTGTATGTAGTAGTGAGAAGTAGAGTAGTAGTGTGTTTGTAGTAGCATAGTTATCATTATATATCATAGCTTGTATTATATTTTATATTGCATTATACTTCGTTTAGTAGATTATTAGAGTAAATTATACATAGTTCAGTAAATTAGCCTATATCTAGTTGTAATACCTATAATATGTAATTGTGTGTGTATATATATTATATCATCATTATTATTATTATATGTATAGCCTATAATAGTACTGTTATTATATATATATATATATATATATATATATATATATATATATATATATATATATTTTATTGCTATTATTATTATTATAAGACAAGACTGTATTAGGAAAGCTTAGAAAGTTGGTCTAGTGCAAAGCGTTATAGGCAAACCTAGAGGCCTTTTTGTCCTCCTTACAATGGAGCCAGCAAGAAAGAGGATAACTAAATAAAAACCAGTACACACTTTTCCCATCCCTGTTGCAGTTTGCTGTTCCACAATCCCAGTTCAATCAGCACTGCACTCACAATAATTTCTTTACAATAATTTGGGGCATTCACTGTCATCACTAACCCAAAGAAATACTAAATAGTTGAACACAAAGTTGTATGCTTGTGTGTGCATAGGTTAATACAAGCAGAGCAAAATACTTATTTTACTACACAGGCAATAGAAAAGAGGGTGCCCACACTATGACATTTTAGTTGCTCAGGATGAATAGATTTGTGTGCGATACATTGCTTTGAACAGCAGGTGTCACTAGGGAGCACACTGTTTCATGAGGCTTCGGGAAATGAACCTTTTGGTGAACCAATGGGCTGGAAAGCCTCAGTGGTTCAGGAAGCCTCATTTGGCCATCACTAGTGAGAGTCAGAATGGGTGTTCAAGTGAATGCTGGATATGGAGGTAATACGATCGTTTTCTTGATTGTAGAACAATGGGACACTGGATCGAAGGAGGCGAGGACCAGGAGACAGGACGAGACACTCAGGAGATCAGGTAAGTAGGCAAGTGAGGCCGAGGTAGCAAGCATGAGTAGTAGCATGTGCAAAGCGATACCGGACAGTGACTGAATGTGAGCGTGGGGCTTAAGTGCAGGAGGTGATAGCTGATGATGATGACGTGCAGGTGTGTGTGATTGGGATCGTTGTGGTTGTGAGAGGGTGGAGCCTTGCATGCTTGTAACATGAATATGGGAAAGTTTCATAAAAAGCAACAGTTTTAACAAAAAGCTGAGAAAATCATGTTTTTATGAAAGTCTACTTCCAGATCAGATTCAGAACGATTATCAAACACAGATGGAGAAGATCGATCAACATCATCAACACCTCTAATGCTTGCACATTCCTGTAGCTCGTCCTGGGTCCACATTTCATTCAGTAACATTAGGCAGTTTTGATTTATATGCTGTTTAATGTTGATGATCACATTATTTTACATATTGATCTATTTACATCCGAGTGTTTTACATAGACAGTAAAATAAATGGACCCATAGATTTCAACGGAGATAAGTGAAGTCAGTTAGAAGCACTCACTTCCAGGCATCAAAGATCACCGGGTCCCGCACCTTCAACTCTTAGATTTGTATAAGATGGCAGTAAATAGGAAAGCTTATATTATTACAGTGTGCATCATCGTTCTCTGATCATCGTTCTCGCTAAAACATTTTGTCTTAACATGAGTTTAGTTTAAAGAGGAAATATTGGAATGAGCCTATATTTAACCCCTGCTGTCATTAAAACAGCATGTCACAGGGAAAAATGATCAAAAGTAGCACATCCACATCAATATTCATATCATATTTAGTAATGATATTTCAGTGCATATCGCCATTAAGGAAACTGGAACATTAATGTAAATGTGTATGCCAAAATGAAAATGTTAAATTGTCCAACCAGCAAAGGAGACAGCAAGGACAATTTTACCATCTTTTAGCTGAGGCTGGACAGTCAACGCCATCACTTGTATTTTAGAATGAGTGTAGAGAAGATGGATGGACTTCTGTCCCGCACTGGCCCTGAACTGACCAGGCAATCCACAAATTGCAGAGCTTCCATAGGACCCAAGCAAAGACTGCTGGATTGAGGTAAAATCATAATGTCACAGACAACAAAATCACTGACCACAAGCTCCAGAAACCTTTTGAAATAAAACATTCTCAGACAAGTAGTTATTTTTAATAACCAAGAAACATATTAAATAACCATTCATCTTTACTATCTAATATATATAAAAATAAACACTTGTAAAACCAATACAAGCTATTTTCAGAACAAATTAACACAAACATTTTTAGCACGTAAAGTAGGCCTAACTTAAACAAGTAACTATTTACAATTGAGCCAGTTTTGCTCTGTAGTGGCTACAAGTCTCGAGACCCTTTAGTGCTCTCATCTTCCCAATGTGTACTTTGTGGAGGGTAGGTAATTGACCAAAACCCTGCTGGCCTGGAGTTGTGACTGGAGTGCCCTATATTAGCCTGAGTGGGAGAACACAAACCAGCTGCATGTGGTCTGGGGACAGTTTGGCCTTTTTCTAGGTTGTGCAGGGTGTGCAAGACCTCTATTTTGGCTTGTCTCCTGTCCTTATCCAATCTGTGCAACATTGGTACAAGACTTGGTGCAAAGTGGTAATATTCATCTAGTTCAGCATCCGGCATGTGAGGTTTTGGATCAGGCTCTTGAAGTAAGGACTTCAGCCGTTCACTGATGTCTGTGGTCTGTGATTTGTGGCGCGTCCTTTTTTCTTGAGCACCATGCTCTACTACTGGTGTAGACATCCGCTCCCTAGGGCTACGGGACCTTGAGGGCATCTTCCGCTCCTCTGAGTTTGTGGGCGCAGCGAGAGATGGGGCCAGAGATACAGACATGGACCTCTGTATAGCAATACCAGGGGTACTGGATCGGTCATCTGTACCTAATGATGACCGTGGAGATTCAGATCTTACATTGTAGTTGTAAGTTGCTTTTTGAACTGTATAAAAATAAACAACAGCAAAAACAAAATAATTAGTCCTTGCAATGTCTTTATGGCATGTAAACAAATTGCATAGGAATGCTATAATTTTAATGTACACTTATTACATTTGATAATATGACAAAATTACACTGTCGCTGTAGTCAGTAATATTGTTAGCACTGTTACATGTTTACATTTCATACAGACCTTTTTGGCTGTAATAGGGTAAAAGGAAGGACATAATATCAGAATACTTCCAATCCCTTTGACTTCCACCTGCTGATCCACTTGCCAGACTTTAATTTTTTCTGTTTTTCACAAAAGCATCTCGTAATGTCTTCAATCTCTCCCTGGAAAAGTCGACTGAAACAAAGAAGACAGACAGATGAATAAAATAATTTTCCCTTGTTCCTACCCCCACAGGTACTTGGCTTCTGGAGACTCAATGGTCAACTTAGCATTCAGCTATCGCTTAGGTCATGCAACTGTCATGAACTCAGTCCATATGGTGTGTGCAGCAATTGAAAAGGTGATGATGGAGAGGTTCCTAACCAGGCCAACACAAGACACTTGGAAGGAGGTGGCCCAAGGATTCTTTGAGAAATGGAATTTCCCAAATAGTTTGGGAGCAATAGACGACAAACATAACAATTCAAGCACCACCATTGTCTGGAAGTCAGTTCTTCAATTACAAAAATACTTTCTCCATAGTGCTTTTGGCGCTTGTGGATGCTGACTACAGGTCACAAATCATTCAAGTGGGAGACTTCAGAAGAACCAGCGATGATGGGGTGTACGCAAGATCAGATTTGGGGAGAGGAATGGAGACCAACACATTGCATGTGCCACCCAGTACCTCTCTGCCTGGTGCTGCCCACCTGAGTGACGTGCCGTTCATCATGGTTGGTGACGCATCTTTCCCACCTAAGCCATTCTTGATGAGTCTATACCCGGAGCAAACCTGAGTTACAGAAAGAGGATTTACAACTATAGACTTTCCAGATCAAAAATGTTGGTTGAAAATGCCTATCCAACCTGCATCCAATGTTGACACACTTGTGATGGCTGCATGTATCTTTTACAATTTGCTGCTTGCCCCTAGTGAAAACCAGAGGTTGCTGGATGAGGCAGAGCAGCTGGGGAGACACATGGCACCAGCAAGAAACATGGGAGGAAACAGGGCATCAACAGAAGCCTGTAATGTGAGGGATATATATATATATAATAGGCTACACATATTCTTAATGAGTCATATGGACTATTATGCACGGTTTACACCTGTATAATACAGAAACACACTGCTGCATTGTCAACTGCCAGCAGCAGAAAACACAAATGAGGATAATCAAATGTTGTTTTTTACATTGGTCTGTGGTTTAATGTGACATAACTATATGTGCTCCTGCTCTATTCCCCATTCAAATCAACCTGAGAATAAACATAAGTCAGCTTTGTGTACAGTGTGTTTTCCTGGATATGTGGCACAGTCAGACACTGTTACTTGTCAGTAATGGAAATACATTTGCATAATGATGTTGTTCAGAGTAACAGGAATTTGTTTTGGATAAAGGCAGCTCTCATGATTACTGTACACCCAATACATAAACTTAACTTCCTTACTAACTATCAATAAGCAGTACTTGGGAGTATATTAAGGCAAAAGTCATATTTAATAGTTAGTTAATAGTGAGAATTTGACCCTGACCTAAAGTGTGACCCAAAATTCCTAAACAAGTCACTAGGGGTGTGACACTTAGCTCACGAGACGAGACACGAGATTGGGTTCACAAGAACGAGACGAACATTTTTTTTTACAAAGTATTTTTAAGAAATCCTCAATGATGAAATACATGACTAGGAAAATTGTCTGCAGCTGCATTTTTAAATGTTTTAACTAATCAACTTTAATGAATGTCATTTCAGTTCTACTTTCTAAATATGAATTATAATATGCAGTAAAAGACAACAGTACTCAAGCACTATAAAAGGTTTTGCACAAACTCAACTGACTGGCTTCTTTCCTGTATGATTGTCCTCCTACTCCTTTCCACAAATTGATTATAGATATTAAGTGCAAACAATAAGTGCTACCATAATCAAAGTATTATCTCAATATTCAAAGTTTAAATAGAGACCTTTCTTCAAGCATGATACTGAGCTAAGATACAGTTAACTATACAGTCCAGCCTAAAGATAACTTTCATATTGGGAGATATTAATTTAGTTTAGTCCATAAGACTAAACCTCTGCCCTTAAATGGTTCGCCAACTGGTGCTCAGTTCGGAACCGAGACCCTACTTCATGTGAAGTGCCACTGGTACTTTCCTTCCTAAAAGAGCCAATGAACGCAGGTCGCACCACGTCCATGCTCACAGTTTACGTAGCGGCCATAGCAGCAAGAAACAACCTGGTTTTTCGCTTCCTCAAGGGGGCCAGAAGGCTCAACCCGCCTCATCTCCTACTATACCCTCCTGGGACCTAAACACACCCCAGGGTACCAACTGAAACCAGTTTCATGCAACCGGCCTCAGGCAGTTGTATCTGAATACTGTAGCCCTGTCCCAAATGGCACCCTAAACACTCGCAGTCTTCCTCAGAGTCCACCCTTGCATGATGTAACTAACGCCGCTTTGACTGTTGTGAAGAAGTCTGCTGCAGAGCTCTCTTCAGTGCCGGCTCTGCAAATCAACTCTAAAGTGTGCTCTTGCGAGCACCCTTCTGAAACCTTAAATAACAAATAGGACACCCTACAATCTCATGGACTTAAAGGACATGCGCACCGGCAGCCATTGCAATACCACAAAACTGAAAGTGCAAATGAAGTGTGGCCTTTGGGACAAGGCCTGTGATGAAACCACTAATGAGGCAAACAGGAAATCCTCCATAGGCTTCAGCGTCTCCTTCAATAACATTCACTTTGACCTTCGTGGACTTTGATGGATGCAGCTCTGAATTGGGTCACAGTTATGGTGTAACATTCCTGTTATTGATATTAAACATTGAATACTGACGAAATGAAATATACACTCTAAAAATGCTTGGTTGTTTTAACCCAGTTTTGGGTTGTTTAAACCCTGTGGTTGGGTTAAATGTTTGCTTAAGATAACCCAATGCTGGGTTAAAACAACCCAACTGCTGGGTTAGTCCATATTTGACCCAACATTGGGTTGTATTCGACTCCAGCGGCTCGAAGGGGGCCTGGACCAACCCTTCGAGCACTACTGCCAGATCCCAGGTTGGGACCTTGACGCGAGCCGCAGGGCTCATCCTCCGGGCCGCGGAGGAACCATACAACCAGATGGTGCTTACCCAGCGATCCGCCACCTACGGGTGTGTGGAAAGCCCCAATGGCAGCCACGCACACCTTGAGTGTGGGCGGGTAAGCCCAGCTGAGAAGCGGTCTTGTAGGAACTCCAGCACTGAAGCCACTGGGCAGTTAACTGGATTCAATCCACGCTCATATACACCAAGGAGAAAACACATTCCACTTCAGGCTGTACAGTTTCCTGATGGAGGGAGCCCTGGAGCTGAGTAGGTCTCCAATACGCCCGTTGACAGGCCCTCTCCTAGGTACTGGGCCCCTCAAGGGCCAGACCCAGATGTTCCAGATCTCTGGCCGGGGTGAAATAACGTACCCCCGCCTGAGACACCAGATCCCTCCTCAGAGGAATCTGCCATGGGAGACCGTCTAGCAGGTCGATAATGGCGGATAACCAAACTCGAGTGGGCCACCAGGGTGCTACTAAGAGAAGGCTGGCGCCCTCCCGGCGGACCCTCTCCAGAACTCCCGGGAGCAGAGCATTCGGCAATTGATATGCCATGAAGAATGGTCTCCCAGCAACCTCTCGTCAAGCGGTCTTCCATGACCGTGCCCCAGCCCGTGAGGGAGGCATCTGTTGAAACGGCTTTCCGGCAACATGACGCTCCCAACACCTGCCCTTGGGACCTGCTAGGGCCGCTTGGAAACCTAGGCTTCGGTGAGAACGCAGTGTCCTTTGCCAAGCTCCCTTGGGAGGCGCGGGAGGCAACGCTCTGCTTTTGCACCTCTTGGTGCGAGGAGCTGGTCGATGGTTTAGGGCTGCCCACTCGAGGCAGACCCACCTGAGGAGGGACGAGGCAGGAACTGCCGGAAGGCGGCTGACTGCCTTTTCACCTCTCAAAACCCTTTGGCGACCGTGTTAACGGCGCGCGCCGAAGAGGCCAGAAGGCGAAACTGGGGAGTCCAGGAGGAAGGATTTCTGCCTCTCCCTTATCCCGGGAGGTTCAGCAAAACACTTGTGTCTCTCCACACAGGCGAGCCCAGCCATGGGCGTCCAATGGCGCGGGCCGTCTCCTTCGTGATGCGGAGAGACAAATCTGTTGCCCTCCGGAGCTCAGTGACGTCCTCCCTTTTTTTATGAATCACCCTCATCACACTCCTTCAGGAGGTCGGCCTGCAGAACCTCTAGGGTGTGCTGGCACCCACCAGCGCGACCCGCCGGCGAATAAGCCCTCCAGGCGGGAGTGGAGTGGCAAGGGCTCCGCCTCCCCTGCCTCGGTGCTCACAGCGTCCGACCCCTGGTCGGACAGCCTGAGCGCGGATCCTCCATCTCGTGGGAAAAAGCCGCGGTGCGGGCTTCATGGGGCGGGAGGACACCAGGATTGTCCGTGGATGATGAGGAAGATGCCTCAGCAGTCCCCAAACCCCTCCGCTAGCCCCACGATCCGCACCACTGCGCTGCCTCGGCAGACGCGAGCCCAGAACCGTGAGGCTTGCGGGGCCGGCCACCCTCATCAAAGATGGCCAGCGCGGCGGACCACCCGCGCGGCAGCCCACACAGTCGCGCAAGCCGCTCCTCGAGAGCGGCCGGGCGTGCTGAGCTCATGACGGAGCACACACCGTCTAGACTGCTCAGGCTTTGTTCAACTATGTTCTCAAACACAGCGAACGAGTGCTTGTGGAAAAACAACACCAAATAGGACCTACAAACACAGGCGCTGATGCTGAAGAGCGGAAAGCTAATGCTACTATGTTCCGGTGTCCCTATGTAGCTTCGGGTATGCCGTCACATACTAAGTCATCACGTACACCAATAGGATTGGGCTGATTTCATTCATGCTTCAGGCGCGCACCGCTGTGGGCGTTCCCTAGTATATCGCACGGCGACGGCGCAGTGCGAGTTCCTCAAAGGGAACCGGATTAAAAGTGACCCAAAACAGAGAAACACAAACACACTGTATTTTAAATGTAACAGGATGCAACACAAATTATACAGTCCAGCAATGACATATTAAAAAAGCTAAGTTAAAATAAACAATTTTGAATGCTCATATGTAAATATTTTTTTCCATATTCATATAGACTGATACTGACGCGGACATCAAGATGCAAATAATGGGAAAGTAAAGGAGAAATACACAAATATAGAGGAAGTAAAACATGATATAAGGTTTTCAGAGTTATAAACAAATGATGTGATGCGCTGAATGAGGATGAGAGCAGATATAATAATCACATAGTTTAAAGCTGCAGACAGAAACATCAGACTCAGGACAGAAACACACCACCTCTAAAGTAAGAACAACTCACATGATCATTCTTCACACACAATTAGACTTTGAGATGTTCATATTGTCTGAATGATTGTGTGTTTCATTAATGCTGCATGTTAAGAAACTCAAACTGTCATATTTACTCCAAAATGAATCTGTGAATGTTTGATGTCTGAGTTTTTCAATGTGTTTCTTCCTCAGAAATGGAGCAAACTCTATATTTCGTTCTTCTTCTCATCGGTGAGTGTGTTTGTAGTTTTATTTATGGTTTATAGTTTCATCAGGTTTGACCCTGTTATGAAAAGCATTAAATCAAACCCTCTCTTTCACAGCTCTCTGCTCCGTATCTGAATGTGTTCAGCGTCAGTATCACTTTATAAACAAGAGGAAGAACTGGACTGAAGCTCAGAGATACTGCAGAGAGAAATACACAGATCTGGCCGCTGACAACATGAGCGACATGAACGAGCTGAAGAAGAGTGTGACTGATGGAGGTGTTGAGTATGTCTGGATTGGGCTGCAGAAGACGGGTGTTAATAAATGGCAGTGGTCTTCAGGTGATCCTGTGCTCTATCTGAACTGGGGATCTGGACAACCGGATGGCACAGACGAGTGTGCTATGATGAGAAATGGACAATGGGAAGAGGGAGGATGTAGTGACAGCCTGACTTTCATCTGCAGGTCATCTAACAACAGTAAGTGCAGCACCAATTACAAAAAAAACATTTATTTATTAAAAGATGGACCAATACTGTACAACATTAATTGAATATGCAATACTGAATGCTTCTACTGTTTAATGTGGTCATAAATACATGGAATATTGTGTATATTTGTCCATTTTTAACTTGTGTATGTTGATCTTTTTTGTTAATAACTATAGGAATCTGCATTTAGAGAGCCTAGAGAAGAAGGAAAAAAACAGCAACATTTATACTTTAAATTATAAATTCAAAATAATGTGTAATGAATTAATGAATGCATATAATTTCAACATAATAGATATACAACATCTTGCCCCATCTTGATATTTATGAACAAAACTCTTGTCCTGAGAACAAAGTTCAGTTCTCGTCATGTCAGTGTGATTTTATTGTGCTCACTTGTTACTCACATTGTAAAAAATATGATATAGTTTGTTTTGGAGATTGGATTTCCCAGAAATTATATTTTTTAAGTAGATGTTTGAAGCGAATTAAACATTTTAGATGTGAGTGTGTGATCATTAGCTACAGAGTATGTGATACACATCTAATTGTGATATTACTTGATTCATTGAGCTTCAGGATCTCAACACAAACATGTAAAGACTTCATTCTTAACCCTTGTGCATCCTTATGGACATTTTTGTCTTGTTAATTAAAAAAAAAAAGTATGCTAACAGCATACATTTTGCCACAGGTGTGTATTTTTATTGGAATTGTACTATTTTACCCCCATTTCCTTTTAGAAAATACATTTTTGCACTAGGCATACATACTACCTCTTAGCATTGTTTGGACAAAAATGTCCCCATTGAAACCCATTAAAACAGCAATTTTTAATCACAGGGTCATTTAACTATAAAATGTTGCAATCTTTGTTAATAGGCTTTCATTCTATTGGCAAGGCTTAAAAGACTTTTTTTTTTACTATTTTTAACCAGATGGTGCCATTTTCTCAAGTTTGGCCTATTAAGCAATTACTCACTTTATTCCTGTTCCCTTTCGTTCAGTCACTCCAAGTAACATCAGTGACTGATGAATGAGGGCTTCGTTAAGAAGCCTATCAACTTCGAGATCTTAGAAAACACCCGATGGCAGTGCCAATGACATGGGCATGCAGAATTTGCATGCCGGGACTCCGCCCCACCACATGGGTATATAAGGAAGTACGCTGGCACGATCGCATTATGTTTACCTGCTTCGGAGCCAAGAGCACATACTTTTCACTCCTCAAAGCCTTCTGAGACGAACAGCCTTCCAGTTGGTGTTGGTGTTACGGCGCGTTCCAGCGATTCGCATACTTCCTGCCTGCCGATCTGTGCAGTGGTCTGAATCCAGCTGGTGTGCATTTCCCTTGTCGCATCGCCATCGACTGCGAGGTTTCCTCTCATTAAAAGAGGACTGTCGGACACCTGTCCGACCACGCCCCCAATACCTTTCTTCTCGGAGGTGCATGAGGAGCTTGCACGGTCCTGGAAGACCCCGCTGTCTTCCCGTAACCGTTCAGGTGCCTCCTCTGCCTTCACTGCCCTCGAGCAGGCTGCGGCCAAAGGGTACACTGGGGTCCCCCCGGTTGAACGCTCTGTTGCGATGCAACTGTGTCCTCAGTGTGCTTCAATCTGGCGTGGCGACCCAAAGAACCCCTCCAAAGCCTGTAGATCAACCTTGGTGGCGAAATCCTATAGAGCTGCGGGGCAGGCTGCTGCCTCTTTGCATGCCATGGTAACCCTCCAGGCCTACCAGGCCAAGTTGCTGTGCGACATGCACGAGGATAGGGCTGACCCAGGACTCAGAGATGAGTTGCTTGTTGCCAACGACCTCGCTCTCCGGACGACGAAGGTGACCGCAAGCTGCCTGGGTCAGGTGATGTCAACAGCTGTGGTCCAGGAGATACACCTCTGGCTCAACTTGGCCGATATGCATGACGGCGAGCGGACCCGGTTCCTCAACATTCCCATATCCCAGGATTGGCTATTCGGCAGTGCGGTTGAGAGCTTCACCCAACAGTTCTAAGCTGCCCAGAAGCAGACTAAGGCTATCAAGCACATACTGCCCTGGCGGCCAGCTGCTGCCTCCACCCAGCCGCCCGCATAGTCAACCCAGTGTACTCGCCGCCAAGGGAGCCCCCAGCATCTCCCAACCCGTGTGCGCCACCCCAAAAGCAGCAGCAGTATTAACCGGGGCCGCGCAGAGGAAGCCGCAGGAATGCGCCCCAGTCCGCTCCAGCCCTGCAGCCCATGAAGAAACGCCAGGCTAAGCGGCGCTCCTGATACGGACAGCTCAGGGATGAGCAGTTCTTTCCAGGAGATGGCAGCAGGGCCACTCCTTCCTCCGGTGGAGGGCCGGGGGAGAATCTTTTCTTCAGCTGCTGACCCCCGGGTCAGCAGCACCCCAATGTGGTTAAAGCAAGAACTGACATTCCCATCCCTGAGCACAGAGACCAGTGATGGCAGGGTGCACCGCCCCTGGGCCACCACACTCTTGTCCCTCTCTGTAGCCAAGCTCCTCATCAGAGCAGACCCCAGAGGAACGTGCGTCCTTCCCTGGTCTCCTCTGTCAGGACGCAGCTGTTAACCGTGCCCCCACACTGAGACGCTACGCCTCCCACGTCCGGGTAACGCTGCCTCGCTGCCCCACACTGGTAACGTCTGTGGTCAAATGACACCTCTGGTGCAGTTCCTGGGAGCCTGGTTTCAGCTTCCGGAACTGTCCCGCTGGGTCGCAAAGACAATCAGGCTGGGCTACACGTTTCAGTTTGCGCAGATTCCTCCCCACTTTCGGGGAGTCCGATACACCATGGTGGGGCCCAATGCCCCTGTCATGCGTGCGAAGGGTGCGATCGAGCCTGTCCGTCCAGCGTCCAACCGGTGGGTTATGTCCAATCCTGGACCTGCGTGTCCTGAACCGATCCTTTCACAAGGCTTCTGTTCAGGATGTTGACAGCAAAACGCCTTTTCGAAAGCGTTCGTCCACCCTATTGGTTTGCAGCGATCGCCTTTAAGTACACCTACTTCCATGTATCCATCCTACCTCGACACAGACCGTTCCTACGGTTTGCTTTCGAGGGGCGGGCATATCAGTACGCGGTCCTCCCATACGGGCTATCTCTGTCCCCTCGCGTCTTCACGAAGATAGTCGAGGCATCCCTTGCACCACTCAGGCAGCATGGGGTTCGCATCCTGAACTACCTCGACAACTGGCTCATACAGATTCACTCTCGACAGCAGGTGTGAACACAGAGATCTAGTGCTCCAACACTTAGACTGTCTGGTCCTTCAGGTCAATTGGGAGAAGAGCAAACTCTGCCCAGTGCAGAGGATCTCTTTACTTGGTATGGAAATCGACTCGGTCACCGTGTAGCTTACGAGCGAGCGAGCATGCGCAGTCACTGCTGACTTGCCTCCATCAAATCGTGAGCAAGAGAGCGGTTTCACTAAACTATTTCAGAGGCTCCTGGGGCACATGGCATCTGCAGCCACGGTAATGCCGCTCAGATTGCTTCATATGAGACCGCTTCTTTTCTTGTGTACCTCTACTTCTCGTCCTCACAACGGACGAACAATTGTTTAATTAATTGGCGCGAATCCAATTTAGGTGCGTTCACCATCGCGCTCCAAAAGTGTAAATCCTTAAATACTTTCATCTGGATCTGCAGCGCGAGCATCCGCTGACTGCGCCCGTGCCTCGATCGTCCGCTTAGCACAACGGCAAGCGAAATGTGGTCTCTCGCTCTTAACGCCCACTCCGTCGAGTACAAAGATTTTTATGAGCCATTCCTATGTGACGCTGATGATAAAATATATGTGTGTCCCATTTGAATTCTATTGAGAATGTAGTAAAACACTACGGAGAAAGTCGAACATGAGCTAAAACTGCCAATAAAATGACAGATGAAAAGAGAGGAAAACATCATCCTGCAAGCTTTTGAAACTCATGATGACCACATTTACTAGAATTGATCACATTCTATTGTATTTATTGTGGTAAATTTTGACTAGTTGTAGAATTTATAATAGATAATCAGTTAAGGGAATAGAATTTTCACTAAAGATGTATAGTACATCTGTGGCACGTTATAGTTTCTAACTGTGTTGCTATTTGATTAGAAAAAAGAAAGAAAAAAGTTAACATTGGCCTGCATTGTAATGAGGAGCTGTCAGTGGTCTTGCTTTGTAAATAAATGCTATAGTTAAACAATTACTATAACTATATGTTAGTTTTAAGGCTGAGTACAAATTAGAAAGAGCTTTAAAATATGGACCTTCTTGAATTATTGACTAAACAATCCCCCCATAACCACGCCCTAACAAAGCCCCGCCCGTTCAAGCACTGGAGATATCAACCTCAAATTTAGAACAGATTGTTTAGATTTATGGTTTTGATTTTATAGCAGTTTTAGCATTCAACATGTTTCATAAAATATATATTTTATATAAAATATTATTCATAAATCATTTTCATAAACTCAAGCCTCTATAACTTTTTGTTTGTTTCTTTTTAAACTTTTTTGACTAAACAATCTGTCAACAAACTTAACAACAATAATCGGCCATGGGCCTTCTGTAAAATGAGTCCAAACTTAAGTCTTTGCTCCCAATATTAATTTTATGATATTTTTGTCCTCTATGGCCGTATGTGTAACTTTTTTTTTTTTTTTCTGCACAAGGGTTAACCCTTTAAGTGAACTCAGACACTTTGTCCATTAACATCCCACCACCTCCCCAAACTTAATCTTTGGTGCCTTGCCCTCCATAATCGTTTAGTCACTGTGGGGGTATATCAGAGCTCAAGTTGAAACTGCTTCATCGAGCCCCTCATTAGTAGACAGCAAGCTAAAGGAAGTTATTAAACGTAATTTCGGTTTACGCCTATCTAATCTTCCAATTAATACCATGGTATAAAACCAGTAGCTTACCTCTCCCCTGCGCCACCTTTTTGCACAATTTTGCTTGAGTAGAATATTGTCTTCGAGCCCCTCTATAGCCCGGTCTGTTCAGAGACTCATGGCAGTGGTCAGATCAGAGGAACTCCTCATTCAGATACTGGAAGTCTGGTGAACCTAATAATGCTGGAGATGTTCAAAACTGTACAGGGATCATATACCGAAGGTTATGGGACAATGCCATGATTTATCTTGCAGCAGCCAATCGCCTTTTGTGTGTCATGAAGGTGTGCAGATCCTCACAAACACACACAATCCATCCATTACCTCCAGATATCTTAAAGTTCACGCTACATGTCTGACATGACAGATTCCTCCACAGTGTTGGTTCTGCATGTTGTTTTTGATCATCTCTCTCTAGTTGTTGCTTGTGGTTTGTTTTGTGTCCAGGTGAACTGATTCTGATCAAAGAGAACCGGACGTGGTCTGAAGCTATGAGATACTGCAGACAGAATCATGTGGATCTGGTCTCGGTTCATTCAGAGGAGATGCAGCGTGAGGTGATGAATGTGGTTAAAGGGGCGTCTACTGCGGAGGTGTGGATGGGTTTACACAACTACTGCATCATGAACATGTGGATCTGGCTGAGCGGAGAGGTCGTGTGCTATCAGAACTGGGCTCCAGGGAACGGAACGACACCGGAAGACTGCCGCCTCGAGAAGAGAAACGGAGCAGTTCAGTCTGGAGGAGATCAGCGCTGGATCAGCCGTCCTGAAACTCACAAACTCAACTTCATCTGCACAAATTATGAGTGAAAACACATGTAAATGTTTGTGTTTTCATTATTAATTTTTCATACTTATGTTCATACATTTGATTTATTATTAATTTCTGAGTGAAGCTACTTATTTGATTAGTCAATATTTTTTCGAGACGATTCACTATGAGATTTGATTCTATATTTAAGTGCATTCATATACTTATTTAAATGCTTCCCTTAATGTGTCTTAGTCAGGGTGTGAATTACACAGAAAACTTCAGAGAGTGATGGCCAAATCAAAACCCCTCGTCCATTAATAGATCATTCTAAATCTTAATGATGCTAGACTTTATTTCATTAGCCTATACAACTATAAAAACATATACATCTTGGACAGTCTCATGGTGAGTAAATAATCATGAAAATAATTTTTTTGGCTGAACTATATTCGTGTTTGAGTTTGATCGGTGACAAACATTAAATAGCAAACAATGCTGGCATACAAGTTCTATATTTATTCGACGTTCCATGGTTTGCTTAAAAATCTATTTTATGCTTTAACTTTGACATTTCTAATGTTGCATTACTCTAATTATGTCTATTACATATGCAGTAAATATATTTAAAAAGAGAGTTTTTTGAACTACTAAGTCTGAATATTTTTCACGTTTAAGTCTTTTGTTCTCATTCATACTCAAAGCCAGAGGCCGTTCTTGTGCAGAAGTCCACAAGTGAGACTCATACGGTCATGAAGATTGACTCATAAAAGTTACATTGGAGTTATTTTTCCCATCCCAACAACACTTATTTTTTCATGTTCCCAACACTCTTCCAACACAATTTTAACTGGATGTTCATTATGACCCTATATGTCATTCTTCATTTCAACCTATGGACCGATAAAGGGTAAGATTTACTAAACAGGGCAAATTAGCGGTAGAGCGCAATTCTAAAAAAGCGCAGATGGGAGTGGAAAGTTCTGCGTGTGATCAACTGACGGCACAGACGCAGCCGGATCATTTCCATAATGTCCAGCGCAATCTATCAGTTATGGGGCGTTCACACCGGACGCGATTGAGGCGAATTATTCACGTTAATTACGCGAAGGTGGATGCTTGAACATTTTGAGTTTACTCGCTTCATTTCGCGTGTGCCATTGTAACGGGTCCCGGTCAGGGGTCCGCTAACAGATATATATATAATCCTGGTCGAAGTGCTCTGGAAATGTTGTAAATACAACACAAATGTTAGAGACGCGGGACAACAGGTGCTCTTTCTCCATTCAACCGGATTATGATTTATTCATAAAACATTTCAACTTTGGGCCTGCATTTATGAGTTATATTTGTTATTTTTTTCTGCTTTGTATTGACACAGGTTATATTCACAATTGGACAACATGAAGTCACATTTCTTCAAAGTACATTTTCACATAAATGTATATTCATGTTCTCAACATTCACTTTTCACAGTTTTATCTTAAACCATCTCTAAACCATATTCTCTGTTATTTCTCATTAAACAAGTATTTCTGTATTAATTAAACAAGTATTTCTGTATTAATTGTACATCTTTGTAAGTCTTCACTTTTTACAACAGAATAAATCCCATATGCAGTTAAGTTGAATTATATTTACATTATATGAGTACAAAATTCCATAAACATATTTTTATCATAACACTTTGAACCGTAATAGTGTAATAGTGCGTTTGACACTACCATGTGCTTTCCACTCAAAGTTGCATCTGTAAACTTGTACTCTGTACATTAGCTATATATAATACCTGCAATGCATAGTCTCACACAGTTACTTTTCACAACGCAGAAACAAACTCAGACATATCCCAGAGCCATTAGGAATATATATAAAAAAAGAAAACATTAATACAAGCGTCGGCCGCCATTTCCTCATTTTCACATCGTTATCATTAGACCTTTTTACTATTTACACTACTCAAACACGCATCACCAGGGACTCACATTAGCTTATAAACATTTGCAGTCACACAAAAGATGTAAAACTAACCTGGAAATGTTGTAAATACAACACAAATGTTAGAGACGCGGGACAACAGGTGCTCTTTCTCCATTCAACCGGATTATGATTTCGTCTCGCTCTGCGCTTCGCTAATGGTCCCAGAGTGACGCGGTTGAACGGTAATGCCCCCTTGTGTCCGTTCTGTGTAACAGCATGTCATAGCGCTCTTTCGCATTTTCTCAATCATTTAATTTATAATAAAGGGAAAGAAAACAAAAGATAATCTCAACAAAACCTATTTTTGTGAGTGTCACACCATTCACTACACAACAGACGCAAATTCGCATCATGGGAGGGGCTTCTACCAGCCACTTGACTCGGTCACTTGAGGTCTTTTTTAGTAAAAAAATACTGCTGTTAATGTGTGACAAAATGTAGTTTGAATACTTTTTCAGGCCATAATATAGTTGTTTAAAGCTCAAATATGTGGTTTATTTATAAAAAAGAGTGCCTATTTGAACTTTTTATCTTCCGTTTTCGGAGTTTTGAGCTCTAGTGGATCAGCGACGGCCGCGCTCGTTAACCCCAGCGAGAGCAGCCTTTCCTCGGCCAGTCCTTCCCACATTTGCCGCTGGCTCTGATGTCTCTGTGGTGTCTCCAGCTATAATTAATCTTGTGTATATGTAACGGGCGATATTTGGTCTCGTGGATATATAATTTGTTCCCTGGCAAATCGTTTAGGCTGAGGGCAAAGTTATTTCATTACTTTTTTATTTAAGATTATACTTTTGTATTATTGATTATAAATAAACTGGCATTTAACAAAAAGAGATTGCTTGTGGTTCATGTCATTTAATACTATCACAGTGATAGTCATATGCACACTTGTCTGAACCAGATATGATTAATACTATTTTCTCCTCATTGTTGTCACTACTAGAGCAAGCTCCCGATTGGTTAACTTTCCGCGAAATTCCGCGAATATCCGCCAAAGTTCAGATTTTTCAATTTGCGCGTCAATTCGCGTGTTTCGTGCCGCCTCATTCGCGCGAATCGCACCGCAGAATGGCTATTCGCGTCTCTGCATTGACTTAACATGTTAACACTCGCGCGAATCGCGTCCAGTGTGAACGCAATATTAGTGTCTGGTTTAAGACATGCTTTTTTTTAGGCGGTAAATAACGGTGCATAAACAATGAATGATTTGCTGCTCTTTGACTTGGATCCAAACTCTCATTCTGCTCAGCTCCTTCTGTTGGAGGGCTTAGATCTTCTCTGAAATCCCAGCAACTATATGCCTGTAGAAACCCATTATTTTAATAATATTTCACAATATTAGGCTACTGCTTTTTTCTGTATTTTTGATTAAATAAATGCAGGCTTGATGAGCATAAGAGACTTCTTTCATATTGCTGCATATATGGTAATATGATAAAAGCCTTTCACGCCCGCCTACACTTCTCATAATAGGCCTGTACAGGCCTATTATGGGAATAGTTGGCACTTGGGCTCCGTTAACTTTGATAGTTTCATCAAATAGTAAATGGTGTATCAATATAGCTTACATACAAGTAAATGTAACACTACTTACCATTAATGTGTCTTTTGGTCCAGCATGGTTTTGTGCAGTGCTTTGTTTGGTGCCAGTTAACATCGTATAGTCAGCGATGCAATTTGATTTATAAAATGAGACAAACCACAGGAAATCGTTCCAACAACGTTAGTTCGTCTGTCCATGTCATTTTCAACCCATTCATGAATTGACCCTTCGCTAAGCCCCGCCCTCCTTAGTTACTGTTGCTACGCCTGTCAAGCTTTCGCGCCTGGCCCGTCTATTACAGTATGTGTGTGCCGGTGTCAGACATTCCCAAGGAGATAATTAGTCATTTTTAGCGAACAGGTGAAAGATCGGAGAGAGCAAGACAAAAGGGACTGCAGTATGCATTCGGGGGATATTTCCATGGCATAATATGCAACCGATTAGAGAATCATTTCATCAAAGTTGAAGTTAAACCCTAAAACAGTGCAAGCAGCAGCGCCTCACACGCTGACCATTCAAATGGGAAACTCACAAATTGAGGATCAGCTGTGTTCATGCACAGCAGGGTAAGTGAAATTAGAAAACAATCTAATAATTATAAACATCTTATCCATAAGACTTGTGGAATAAACACAACACATTCGCCTGACACTTTGCAAAGATAACATTCTCCCGCTTATATTTTATATATAGATTCTCCCACTCTGCTTGATCCACAACAATCTGATGGGGTATTTTGCACTGTGAAATTGTTTTCCCCAATAAGAATCCTCAGTAAAGTTACACTGAATTATTCCACGCAAGTTAGTCACAAATGCGGCAGCATGGATCGATAGATATATAGCTATAATTTTATGCTACGGTAGGAAAATGTGACAAAGACAAATAGACAGAACAGCGTAATTTCTTCCCTTGGGTTTTAGGTTTGGGGAAGGGAAAAAATTCCACTCCCTGTCCAAATTTATAGCATACCGGTTATCAGATTTGCACAATCCATAAGCGCAATGCTTCGGCATGTTCCCCTCGCTCGAAAGCTTGACAGACCTAGATACGGTTGCTAAGCCATGATTGGCTTGTGGCGGTTTTAGGGCGTGGCTTAGCGAAGGGTCAATTAGAACCGCTCCACTTCACATTGCCCAATGGAATTTGAGCTTTGCCAGATCACGATTGGTTGATGTATACATGACAAACATGCTTGATGATGAATTGACCGTAGCGCAATTTGTAATTAAATTGACACATTAGCTTTGATTATTGATGGAAAAATTAAATGTTTGGTTTATTTTTTCCCCTTAAAGCCACAGACGCTCTCTGAAAGAACCATATATGGCTCGAGAGCCGCTTCCGAACAGACTAAGGAAAATCAGCGCATGCAACCCATAGCAACACGTCATGGCAACGCCTCAGACCGACTGAGATGAGATGTACAAATACACCGAAATTTCCCAACTTTTGAGCGTTCGTTACTATTGTACACTTTGTCATATTATTATAAGTCTAATTAATTTTGTTTTATTGACCACAAATATTATCATTGATATTTGTCTGAGAGGGGCACTTTTGATTCATTTTGAAAAGTGGCAGGGGCTTGAGCACCTGGACCCCCCTCTCTCTGCATGTGCCAGATAAAACGTTTATACTTTTATACTTCGCGATTTATGTAGCCTACCGCAAAATATGTTTTCTTCTGTCTTCTGATTTGAAGCGAGACCCGGTGGATAGCCTTTGGGCGGACAGGAGAGGAGGGCACCAGGAGAGACTGGCACGTCCGCAGCGGGAGCAGCAACAGCTGACACAGCACCCGCCTAGGGATTTGGTTAAAGTGCATGTTTTTTTGTTGTTGTTTGTTTCACGTTGTGTTAATAGCAATAGGCGTTTTTTTTTATCTCCATTAATTCTATTTGTTGTTGACTGTGTTCTGTGTTAATTGTTGACTTTGTTGTTCGTTTTTTATAATTAAATCTATGAATTTGAGGTCATTAATTATGTGTTTGTTAACTTTGTTCACGTTGTTTTAGTATGTGTTTTAATCATTAAAACGATTTATTTCAGCTATAGCCTATAGGCCTATAGTCAAGTCAAGCTTTTTATTTATAGCCAAGGCTGAAAATGTTTTTCTGGACATTCATCAGACTGTGGGAAATGTAGGCCTATGCCTAGGTAGCATAGGTTACTGTGATACCCTAACTGACAAAAATGCCGAAAATAAGGCAAAAGAACAATCCAGTGGTGATTTAAGCAGAATCGTAACACATCCGGCACAGCTCCGGCAGGCGGAATCGTTTCACACACTCGTTACGCATCTGTAACGGGATGATCAGGCGGTGCTGGATCGGCGCTGGCACATATCCGCAACAACCCCTAAAAACAGAGCAGAAACGGCTTCGGCCGATGTGCGTTTGGACTCAGGAACGAGTCCGTGAGGCGGATGCGGGCCAGACCCGGATCTATCGTTTTGCGGTTGCGGCCCTGTTCCATTACAGCGTCCAGTGGCTATCTTGTTGAGGAAAAAATTTAATCAAAGAAGAAGATTTATGTTTGAGTTCACACACAAGTCAAACATCTGTAAGCTGTAATCTGTACAAAACAGCTCTAAGCAGGAGGTCGCAGACACCGAGCCTGGAGAACCAAAGGTGTCGTGGGGACCATTGTGTTTTAAATTAGTTGTAAGAGAGAAGGGGGGCCATTTGTGTGTCTGTGTATATGTTAATTTTGCCCTGTAGGAAAAGTACTGAAAAGAGTTGCTCTAACATTGAGGGTATAAATGCTTGTGAGTCCCTTCTGTCCTCGGTTCACACTTGTGGTCACCACAAGTATGGTTGCTTCAACTGTGGATTCATTTCTTGCAAGGAATTAAATCTTTATAAAGACACAATTGGCCAAGGTTTGTCTCTTATTCAGAAATGCAACAGAGTTGTTGATCTGAAAATTCAGCTTTGTCCCCGTTATGATTGAATCACAGGACCGGATACCAGTTGCCTTGTCAAAAAACTCTTTATTGCCATATGTGTCAGGCATAGGAGAGAAACTTCGTGCCAGCTGTAGATGTTTCTCCATTCCTCCGTTTCTCTACCCTCTCCCTTCTCCATCCTCCCTCTCTGTCTCCGTCGTCCGTCTCTCATCTGAGGCAGTACACTCAATTTGGATGTTATATACTATTAACAGAGGATCTCACTAGGAAGAAACTTCCTTAGAAGGAAGAGAAACTTGTGTCCTATGTTTAAAATAGAGCGTATATTTCATGCTCACATATGTTGCACAATCCACTTTCCTTATAAAGATTGAGTTGACAATATATCATGGAACAAATGCATGCTACTGTTTCCATCATTGAGAACATGTGCTGCATGTATGCACATTCCTGTAACAAGTATAGCTCATCCATGTCTCTCCTTGGAACACATGTACAGACACAGCCTGACTTTACATTGTACATTATACAAATAATTATGAAAAATAATAAAACATAATAATACTAAATAAAAACAACATTTAACAATAAAATTGTAATCTTCGGGAGTTAAAGTATTTTTGCCGCAACAGTAACCTTACAGACAATATCCCACTGTGTGACAGATAAGGTGTACACATTCAGTGCCCGTCTCTGTTCATATTTTCATTAAAGCATGTAAAGAGGGACGCCCAGCTGAGTGATTCTTATCCTCTGTTTGGCCAGTATTGGCCAAAAAGAGTTGCACAGCTTTTCAATATGGCAATAATGTCAGGGGCAGCTCTCTGACAAGATAGGCCATCATTAATAAGGACTGAAGTGCGTCAGCTTAAATCAAGAGGTTCAGCCAGTTTCATGCCTTTTACCATGTTTGCTCCCCCTTCTCTTAGGACAAGAAAACACGTTCTGTTGCAATCCCAATCTCCTGACATGTTCAGGAAGGTTTCTCAAATATAACTGCAGTGTGCGATCCAGACATTTAGCACTACTTGCTTTCTAGACCTTTGAAAGGAAATGCCCAGTAATGCTCTTCAGGGACTCCGTAGTTCCAGAACATCAGTCAGTTGTGAAGGCCATCACCATCTTCTCTTCCTTAAGCACAGGCCAACGATTAATTTCATATTGCTCCTGAAAAGTGGTATCTCTTGGGATTTTGTTAGAGCCATTTGTGTGTGTACTTTTCTTCTCATTATCATTCATTCATTTTCAAAGTGTGATTTACAGTTGATCAATTATGTGTATTATTAACAGCTGCTCTCTATGTACAAAACCTTCCAGTCCTGAAAGTTCTCTTATAGCAGAAAGAAAACAGATTCTGTGTGTTATTTATAATATAATAATTATTTTATTGACATCAATTTTGTTGCAAGTTTTAGTTATGCTGTCTCATTCTGGGGAGAGGAGGTGTGACACACAGTGGTCAGTATGTAAGGTTTGATAGATGCAGTGCTGGAGTCTCTGATTGAATTTGAGTGTTTTACAGTCAGTCTGGGTGTAAATAAATGGATGCAAACAGAGCTCAAAAACACCAAGGGCCTATTGCACAAAACTAGGAAAAGGGATTAAGCCAGGATATCTTGATGATCCTGTCATCTGTATGCAAAATTTAGTACACCGCTGTCAAGTAAACTTACCCTGAAGGCACACTCACACCAAGAACGATAAAGATAACTTAAGATAATATGTATATTAGTGGATAAATTGAGCCAGGATCACCAAGATATCCTGGCTTAATCCCATATCCTAGTTTTGTGCAATAGGCCCCAAGTCACCTTCATTTATCTAGCGCTTTCACAATACAGATTGTTTCTAAGAAGCTTCTCAGTGATAACAGGAAAATAGAGCAACACATTATTTTGGCTGTACAGCAGTTCTAGAAGAAAGCAATTTTCTAGCTTAAGTAAGATTTTGATTAACTCATTTCTGTTGTAAAAATCATTTGTTATTAATTTAGGGGACACTAACAACAATATTTTTAACTTAAAACAGAAAACTTTTAATGCATTCTGGCCATTCATTTACACAACAACAGCGTTTTGGTGGCCTGAGAATGCAAACTTTGAAATAGGTTTCAAAGTGCAAGTTTTGAAAAGGATACCATTATCATCTCAGTATAAATCTGTGATGTGTTTTTAGTCTAGATTAAAACTGAGTGTGTATTTTGCTTCCCGAGCAATGCTAGGAAGACTGTTCAAATGGTCATACTTCCTGGTTCTAGTAAGAACTCGAGCTGCTGCGTTTTGGACAGCTGGAGTTTGTTTATTAAGCGTGTAGGGCAACCACCCAGTACAACATTACAATAATCTAGCCTTGAGTGTCACATTTTAACTAAGGAAACTAAGTTGAGGACTCATGTGCACAGGAACATGATTTATTGAACACAAAATGAAACCCATGATGGGTCAAAACATATAATCAAAATAACAAATAGAATTTTTAAAACATACCAAATGGAAAACACGGGGAAACGGAAGACGTAGACAAGACAACAATCCAACAAAGACTTCTTCTTCTTCATCTTCTTTTGTTTTTATTGGCTGTTGGCAAACAACTTTCAGGTGCATTACCGCCACCCACTGATCTGGGGCCTATACCATGAAGCCTGTTTAACTGGCTAACCAGATATGTTTAAGCTTAGTTTGTGCCAATCCTGGGTTTTAATTCCCTCTTTGTTTGCCTTTTTCATGTTCCCAGCATGGCTCAATAGCACTTATTGCAGGATGGGTACTATACCTTTGTAAAATAACCCAGTATGTTGTCAAGATTTGCTGTCTCCTTAACTCCAGTGGCATTTCCCCCATTTCTACCTGTAATGCTGCCACAGACGTTGTTTTAAAATCCCCACTACATATCCCTAATGCTTGTGCTTGTATTACATCCAATTTTTTCAACAAGGTTTTATATGCTGACCCATACACCACACATCCATAATCCAGAACAGATCTTTTTAAACTAATATATATAGTTTTCAAAGTAGACCTATCAGCTCCCCACTCTGTTCACACTAAACATCTCATCACATTCAATTCCTTTTTACACTTATTTATAATAGTATCAATATGTACATTCCATGTGAGCCTAGCATCAAACCCTACACCTAAAAAAATGAATGATTCTGTCCTTCCCAGCTTCTTGCCATATAAATACAACTGGACCTCTGCTCCAATTTTCTTCCTTGTGAAGAAAAGTGTTTTTATTTTTTTTCCACAGAAAATGTAACCATTGCTTCACTCTTTTAATTGTTTCCTGCATCTGTTTCACAACATACAACTTTGTATCAGTAGAAACCCAGGAGTATATTCAAATTATCGTACTTTCCCCCCTCATATGACCCTGAGACGAGAGAATTATGTATTTTATTTCTGGAAAAATTCCTCCGATGATGCAAATATCGTCATTTTGCGTCATCGGAGGAGTTTTTGTCCAGAGGCTGAAGACTACAGCCAGCAGGAGGCGCTATTTCCACATGTTTTCAACATCACACTCACAGCACTCGGCTCGGGAGCTGCGGAGATTCATGTAAACGGAGCGGTGGAGAGCAAAGTGAGTGTTTTAAAATGAACTTCCTATGACAGATAAGCTTCCAAAGACATGAACTGAACACGCGTTGTGAATGCGGTCGTGAATCCCGCAATTACCTCAGCTCATGTGATGAATGTAATCCGATCCTGCTGCGTTTGTGCTGTGACGCTCAATCGGTTCACTCACATTATATCGGACAGACACGTTCAGTTTTTAATTGTAGTGTCTCTAACTGAACTGATTTTCTGAAAATGAACACGGTGGGCAAGTGATCCAGTAATCCTGTAGCCGATTAGCCGTGCCTAGAGTAGGGCAGTGAAGCAGTGCGTTCTGGGTATTGTTGTCTTTCATCCCCATGAGACAAAAATACATTTTCTGTGTTTTCTCAGTCTAGAAGGCACCAAATTCAAAAATAATTTTACATTTCTACTACATTAATGACCTAGTTTAAATACAGATTCATCTTTCCAGCGCTGAAGTACCCCTTTAAACACATCATCAATCATTATAGAAAACAATAACGGACTAATAACACTTCCTTGTGGTGTTCCATTATCCACCGAAAAGCTTGCTGACAAGGTTTTTCCCACACTCAAATCTATTGAGCGTCCATATAAAAATTCCTTCACCCATCTAAACATTTTTCCTGATATTCCTAATCTTTTCATTTTAATCAATAATCCCTCTTTCCATTGTAAATCATACGCTTTTTTCACATCAAAAAACACTGCTACCACTACCTCTTTATTCACTTGTGCCTTCCTCACCTCTGATTCTAGACATACTATCGGATCCATTGTTCCACCACCTTTTCTAAATCCACTTTGATATTTTGATCTAATGTTCCTTGTTTCCAAATAATATGTTAGTCTGCCTGTAATTGTTACGGAAGAGACACGGAGGCAGAGGTAAAAGCAGTAGATGGTGTTTATTGTGAACAATCAGCTGAGATAGCGATGATGAGTAATGGAAATAGAAGATGGAATAATACTGTCCTTAGATGAATAGTTGCAGCAGAGTAGATATGGCGTGGAAGGCTGATGACTGGAACACTCACACACACAAACAGGTAGGAACACAGGGAGCGATGGAGACGATGGAGACGAAAGAGACGATGGAGACGATGGAGACAGGTAAGTCTAGTAATCAGAGTCCTTGAGATAAGCAAACTAACGGGGTAGTGCAAACGAGACCGGACAGTGAGTGTGTGTGAGTGTGGGCGCTTTATAGTCCCAGGTGATTAGATGCTGAGTGGCTGCAGGTGTCGGTGATGAAAGGGAAAGGGATCGTGGGTAGTGTAGTGCGCTGGAACCTGACGTGTCTGTGACAGTACCACCCCCTCCCACGGCCCGCTCCTGAGGGCCGAGGACCCCGATGTTGTTGTGGTCGTCCTCTAGGGTGTGGGGCAGGTCTATCCGGGTGGCTGGCATGGAATGTCTGCAGTAACTCAGGGTCAAGGATATCATTCTTGGAGATCCATGAGCGTTCCTCGGGTCCGTACCCCTCCCAGTCCACCAGGTACTCGAGCTGACCACCACGGCGCCGGGAGTCCAGGATTTCACGAACCACGCAGGCAGTACCATCTTCTAGGAGGAGTGGAAGGGGGGGCTCGGCGGCTGCCACGTCAGGTTCTGTGGAGGGAAGAACAGAGGGATGGTGAGGTTTTAATAGTGACACGTGAAATGTAGGGTGAATTCTCCTGTATTGTGCGGGGAGTCGAAGATGATACGTGACTGGGTTGATCTGTTGAAGGATCCCTGATGTCCCTGGTGGACAGCCAGACCTTCTGCCCCGGTTGATAATTGGGAGCGTTGGAGCGCCGAAGGTCGGCTGTCATCTTGCGTCTGCGCAGGGCTCTCTGCAGTTGATTGTGAGCTGAGTCCCAGACCCTCTCGCTCTCCCGGAACCAGTAGTCGACCGCTGGTACGTTGGAGGGTTCTCCATCCCAGGGGAACAGGGGGGGCTGGTAGCCGAGTATGCTCTGGAATGGTGTTAAACCAGTTGTGGCTTGTCGGAGGGAGTTTTGTGGAGTCCTGGTGGCCGTGACAGAAGGTACGCAGGAAGCGGCCAATCTCCTGAATCTTCCTTTCCGTCTGCCCGTTCGACTGAGGATGGCAGCCAGAGGACAGACTGATGGTCACACCCAGGAGGGAGAGGAATGCCTTCCAGACCTGAGAGATGAATTGCGGTCCTCTGTCGGAGACAATATCTTCAGGGATTCCGAAGTAACGGAAGACATGGTTAAACATTAGCTCAGCCGTAGTCATGGCTGTAGGGAGCCCTTCCAGAGGGATAAGGCGGCAGGCTTTGGAGAAACGATCCACTACTACCAGGATGCATGTGTGACCGTCAGACTCAGGGAGATCCGTGACGAAGTCCACTACTAGGTGTGACCAGGGTCTCTCAGGAACAGGCAGAGGAAGTAGCTTGCCGGTGGGAAGATGGTGTGGGGATTTGGAGATGGCGCACTCCCTGCAGCCCTGCACGTACCTTCTGACGTCGTTGGCCATGTTGGGCCACCAGAAGCGCTGTTTGAGCAGCAAGAGGGTTTCATTGAACCCCGGGTGACCAGTGCCAAGTGAAGAGTTAACTGAGTGCCCGTGAGATGTATTTCAAGCCCTGGGGACAACCCGGCGGAGTAGGAGCGGAGGCATTGGAGGAGGGAATGGTCTCTTCTGACCATTGGATGGGACTGACGAAGATTGACTCAGGAAGTATGGTTTCTGGAACGTCGTTCCTTTCCTCGAGCATGAAGACGGGATAGAGCGTCAGCTTTCACATTCTTTGACCCTGGACGATAGGAGATTGAGAAATGGAATCGGGAGAAGAACATAGCCCATCGAGCTTGGCGAGGATTGAGTCGCTTAGCAGCTTTCAGGTACTCTAAATTCTTATGATCTGTCAGAACTTGGAAGGGATGTTTAGCTCCCTCCAACCAACGCCTCCACTCCTCCAAAGCAAGCTTGACTGCCAGGAGTTCTCGGTCACCGATGTCGTAGTTGACCTCCGCCGGGTTGAGCTTGCGGGAGAAGAAGGCACATGGATGGAGTCTACTTGGTGTCCCCTGCTGCTGTGAGAGGACCGCTCCCACTCCTGTGGTGGAGGCGTCCACCTCGACGACGAAGGGTCTTTCTGGATCTGGGTAGACGAGGAGGGGAGCGGTGGTGAAGGCTTTCCTCAGGCTGTCGAAGGCGTTGGTGGCAGACGGGGACCAGGACAGAGACTTGGGGTGATTACGGAGAAGATTGGTAAGTGGGCTGAGGATGGTTCTGTAATTCTTGATGAAACGACGGTAGAAGTTGGAGAAATCTAGGAAACGTTGGAGCTCTTTGATGGTAGTGGGAGTGGGCCAGGACTGGATGGCGGAGACCTTCCCCTCGTCCATCCGGATGCCACTGTGATCAATATGGTATCCTAGAAATTGGACAGAGGGTTGGTGGAAGGAGCACTTCTCGGCTTTGAGGAACAGACGGAATTTGCGCAAGCGTTGGAGGACCTCCGCAACGTGTTGCAGATGTTCGGCCAGGCTCCGGGAGTAGATGAGGATGTGCACACAATTATGTTAAATTAGTAAGTTTTATAGAAGACAGAGAGAAAAAGCTGTACTTTTACAGAAAGTATTGATGATATTGACAGCAGTGCATCAGAAAATAAGATTATAGTAAGAAAAGAAGAAATTGAGGATCAAGGATGAAAGAAGCATTCAGGGCCGAGTATTATGTATTATGTATTCAGCACAAGCAAATGCTTAAAAATGTAAAAAAAGTTTGCCATAATTAAATTGCAACTGGTTCATGAGACGGGCAAATTTAGTGATTACCAATCAAGTCATAGAATGTGATACTGATCGATACTGAAACCAATACTGATTGATCGATCAGAGCATCCTTAATCTCCTTAAGTCATACAGTTCATGATCTTAACATTAGGTTTATTGTAAATATGGTTCAACAAATAGCAGTTATATGTACAGTATGTGTGAATATACCAGTAGGAAAATTGAGAAATGTAGTTTGAGTATATAGAGCCCAACATCAGAATTAACAGTGAATTATAAAATCTTAAATATATAATAGTCCACACATATTCCAAATCTGAGTCATATGGACTATTATGGTCTGTCAGACCTGTTTGACACGGAAACACCCTAACTCATCATCAGCCAGCAGCAGAAAACACAAATGAGGATAATCAAATGTTGTTTTTTACATTGGTCTGTGGTTTAATGTGACATAACTATATGTGCTCCTGCTCTATTCCCCATTCAAATCAACCTGAGAATAAACATAAGTCAGCTTTGTGTACAGTGTGTTTTCCTGGATATGTGGCACAGTCAGACACTGTTACTTGTCAGTAATGGAAATACATTTGCGTAATGATGTTGTTCAGAGTAACAGGAATTTGTTTTGGATAAAGGCAGCTCTCATGATTACTGTACACCCAATACATAAACTTAACTTCCTTACTAACTATCAGTAAGCAGTAATTGGGAATATATTAAGGCAAAATTCATAGTTAATAGTGAGAATTTGACCCTGATCTACAGTGTGACCCAAAATTCCTAAACAAGTTACCAAAGGAGGAAAACTCATGTGCATGCACTTCCTGTTTCATGGGCAGTCCCTTCACTATAGGATGTCTCTGGAACAATGTTTGGCCGTTCATGCCAATGTTAAGTCTATGGTACTTTTTCATCCAGTTTTTAGTTTTTTTGTCATTCAACTCCAGAGTCTGATAGCCCCTCTCCCAAACTCAACCCTTAACTTTTCAGTATCTCTTTAACTGGATCCTCAAAGGGAGGGATTTTAACCCTCTGTGGTACTAATTATGAAATCACAGCTAGAAAGAAAATGAGTGATATATTTTACATATATTGAAAACTAAAGTAATTTTCCAAAATCTGACCTTTGACCCCTTTCTAAGGGTTTTGTCATAACTGACTTTGTCCTATTAGGGTAAACTATTTTTGGAAAATTGTCTGAAACACCACACACATTCAAATGCATTCTCACCATCTGATTATATATATATATATATATATATATATATATATATATATATATATATATATATATATATATATATATATATATATATATATATATATTTTAGGGCGGACTCGATTAAAAAAATAATCTAATTAATTAGAGGCTTTGTAATTAATTAATCAAATTAATCGCATTTTAATTGCATATAAATATTTGACCTGAGAACAGTGAGAAGTAATTTTTTTCACATGGATTTTCATAAGCTTAATCAACAAAATTTTGTTTATTTATTTATGTCCAGCGTTTTGTGTTGAGGTGATATTTGAGGCTCGTCGCAAATTCCTTGTTGCATAGCTTCCACACAACCATGCTCCTGTCGACGCTTCCATCCTTTCGTTTTTTAAAACAAAATTTCCCATCCACGGGGCCAAGCAAAGCAGTCTCGTCAGCTTCTTCGTTCATGTTCACTGCGGTTTGTTGTGTTCAGAAGTCAAGAACGCTAGTTGGTGTTCCATTATAATCGGTCCGTCGAAACTCATTCATTGAAAAACGTTCCGCGGTGCAAAAATAAGTTAAAATTGTTATCTATTTTTTTGCGTAATGAATCTTAATTAACGCATTAAATTCACGCAATTAAGTAATCTTAATTAACGCGTTAAAGTCGACCTAATATATATATATATATATATATATATATATATATATATATATATATATATATATATATATATATATATATATATATATATAAAATTAAAAAAACATTCAATTCAATCTTGCTAATATTTAATTTGGAATTCACATGTTAAGATGTCCAGAAAATCAGATGCAATTTCACTGCCTGGAAAGTATTAAAACCATGTCCCATGATGCATTGTTGTCTGTGGTTCTCCCTGTCGCCTCCAGCTGCTTTTGGACTGGACGCGATGGTACGGGAGTGGCTGAGGCTGCCCCTGTATGCCTTTTCCCCCGATTGCTCTGCTTCCGGGAGTTCTAGAGAGAGTGCGGCAGGACGGGGTCCGTCTTCTTCTAGAAACCCTGTTCTGGCCAGGCCGAGTATGGTTCTCTGACCTGGTGTCTCTCCTCGACGGCTCTCCTCTGGAGATTCTGATCAGGAGGGACCTTCTCTCTTCTTCGTACACCCTCGCCTGGAGTTGTGGAAACACCCTCTGTGGGGGCCCAGCTCATAAGTTCCGGTCTCTCAACCGAGGTTGTTGAGACCATTCTACACTCCAGATCTCCCTCCACGAGGAAACTCTACAACCTAAAGTGGAGACTCTTCACCTCATGGTGTCGAGAACGCCTGTGGGACCCAGTTAACTGCCCTCCGAGCGCGGTGCTGGAATTCCTTCAGGACAGATTCTCCGCTGGGCTTGCTCCCTCCACACTAAAGGTGTACGTGGCGGCCATAGCAGCCTACCACACTCCTTTGCGTGGCGTTTCCATCGGGCGACACCCGCTAGTAAAACGTTTCCTACAGGGTCCTTGAGGCTGAGGCCTACGACACGCACCAGGGTGCCGGCCTGGGACTTATCTATCGTCCTACAAGGCCTTTCCGAGGCTCCCTTTGAGCAGCTCGTGGAAGTCTCAGAGAAGTTTCTCACTCTTAAGACAATATTTCTCCCGGCTATATCTTCTCTAAAAAGTCCTCACTAATCTGGTTAGACCCATTATACTCCAGGTCTTCTGTCCTCCTCCTTTTACGACGTCAGACCAGGAAAAATTAAATCTGCTTTTTCCGGTTCGCGCTTTAGACGCTTATGTCCACAGAGCTGCCATGTGGAGGAAATCTGAACAGTTGTTTGTTTGTTATGGGCCACCCTCGAGAGGGGTTCCAGTGTCAAAGCAGAGAATGAGCAACGTGGTGGTCAAGGCTATCTCACTTGCTAATGTGGCGGCCGGACAGCCTTCCCCTTTGGCTGTTCCGGCCCACTGCACTAGGAGTATGGCTGCCTCTCAGGCACTGTTAGCAGGGGCCTCCCTGCAAGACGTATGTAATGTGGTGGCCAGAGGAGAACTGGCACCCCGACTGAGTCTGGTTTCTCCCAAGGTTTATTTTTCTCCATCATGCCCTGATGGAGTTTTGGTTCCTTGCCACTGTCGCCTTTGGCTTGGCTTGCTCAGTTGGGGACACTCAAATTATGATCCAAGTTACTCAACTAAATATACAAATAGAATTTATTAATTTGGTCATATATAATTCTATAAACTATCCAAATTAAACTAGCCAAATCAAATTTTGTTTAACACTGTGAAGCTGCTTTGAAACAATCGTCATTGTAAAAGCGCTATATAAATAAAGTTGATTGATTGATTGATTGATTGGTGGGGTGGTCCTCGCCACACACTTTCATCAGGTTCTACGAACTGGATGTTAACCCTACTCCGGGGTCTCGAGTGTTCGCCTCCTAACTCATGCCACAGGCGGGCATCCAGACTCGTATGGGGATGTGGGTATTCCCGTTCCCAAAGCGGTGATGCATCGTGAGTTCCCTTAAAAGGGAACGTCTCAGTTATGTCAATAACCTTAGTTCCCTGAATAGGGAACGAGACGCTGCGTCACCCTGCCATACCCCTCTCATGTCCACAAGCGCCTTGTTTCAGGCCTTCTTCAGATGCTGACGGCGTGTGTTTGCCGGTGTGCTTTATAGTTTCAGGGTCTATGACGTCCCCCTCCTATAACGTTCCGTCTCTCTATTGGGCTGATGACATACTTGCTTCACGACGCAATCACACAGAGGCGTTGACGCAGAGTCTCGTTCCCTATTCAGGGAACTAAGGTTACAGACATAACCGAGACGTTTTTCTTTTTTAATAAATCTACAAAAATGTCAACAATTCTGTGTTTTTCTGTTAAAATGGGGTACTGTGTGTAGATTAATGAGAATAATTTTTTAAAATGATTTTAGCAAATGTCTGCAATATAACAAAGAGTGAAAATTGTAAGGGGGTCTGAATACTTTCTGTACCTACTGAATATATAAATATTATAAAATTGTTATCTATTTTTTGCGTAATGAATCTTAATTAACGCATTAAATTCACGCAATTAAGTAATCTTAATTAACGCGTTAAAGTCCCGGCCCTATATACACACACACACATTTCTCGGTTTAAACAGCACCAGATAATAAAAAAAAAATATTTTTTAAATCACAAAAAGAAAAAACACATATGTCAAACATACATGTACAGGGATGTAGCACAAGCTATACAGTCCTGCAATAACATTAACATGGCGGTTTAAAATGTATATACTTTCCTGTTTAGTCCGTGTTGTTGCTAAGACTTTATTCTTTAGAAATTGTAGATTAACTAATGCTGACCAGTACAGACGTCAATATGCAAATATAAAAAAAGAGAGTTGGACAAATACACAAATGAGGAAGTAAAATAATATGTGTTTTTTAGAGAAATAAACAAATGATGTGATGCGCTGAATGAGGGATGAGAGCAGATATAATAATCACGTAGTTTAAAGCTGCAGACAGAAACATCAGACTCAGGACAGAAACACACCACCTCTAAAGTAAGAACAACTCACATGATCATTCTTCACACACAATTAGACTTTGAGATGTTCATATCGTCTGAATGATTGTGTGTTTCATTAATGCTGCGGTTAAGAAACTCAAACTGTCATATTTACTCCAAAATGAATCTGTGAATGTTTGATGTCTGAGTTTTTCAATGTGTTTCTTCCTCAGAAATGGAGCAAACTCTATATTTCGTTCTTCTTCTCATCGGTGAGTGTGTTTGTAGTTTTATTTATGGTTTATAGTTTCATCAGGTTTGACCCTGTTATGAAAAGCATTAAATCAAACCCTCTCTTTCACAGCTCTCTGCTCCGTATCTGAATGTGTTCAGCGTCAGTATCACTTTATAAACGAGAGGAAGAACTGGACTGAAGCTCAGAGATACTGCAGAGAGAAATACACAGATCTGGCCACAGCTGACAACATGAACGACATGAACGAGCTGAAGAAGAGTGTGACTGATGGAGGTGTTAAGTTTGTCTGGATTGGGCTGCAGAAGACGGGTGTTGATAAATGGCAGTGGTCTTCAGGTGATCCTGCGCTCTATCTGAACTGGGGATCTGGACAACCTGATGGCAAAGACGAGTGTGCTTTTATGAGAAATGGAGAATGGCATGATGGGAAATGTAGTGACAGCTGGACTTTCATCTGCAGTTCATCTAACAACAGTAAGTGCAGCTGCAATGACAACAAACATTCATTTATTAAAAGATTAACCATATACTGTACAAAGCAATGCAATGCTAATGCTGCTACTGTTTAATGTGGTAAATCATTGAAGGCATGTTGATATCTTTGGGAGTCTGTCATTATTTTTTTTTTTTTGTTGCAAAATGAACAAAACAATAACATAACATAAATTGTAATGAATGAATGAATGCATAAAATATCAACAAATAATAGACAACTTGCCCCATCTTGATATTTATGACATAATATCCACCAAAAGTTTTATTACAAAATATATGATCTAGTCATTTTGTTTTTGAAGATTGTAATTGTATTAAATAGTTTGATGAAGTAGACGTGATACACATCTGAACATCTAGAGCTGTGTGATATTGCTGGATCTCAACACAAACCCGTAAGAACATCCAGATTCAAGTGTTCAAATGTAAATTCTGTCATTGATTATTCTCCCACATGTCGTTCCAAAACCGGAAGACTTTCGTTCATCTTCAGAACACAAACAATGATATTTTTTGAAATCTGAGCATTTTCTGACCCTCCATAGACAGCTACTTTGACGTTTCAAAATTTTCATAAAGAGATCATAAAGCGAATCTGTAAGGATTGGTTTTACCGCTAAGACAAAAGCTGAGATCCAACATGCATAAAGCAATAAAACTCACTAATCTGGAGAGAAGATCTCACAGAAAGACTGTAGGACACCGCCCTGCCCAAAACCTTCTCCCCTCTCCCTGATTCAAGTCACAGAATGCAGATATACTACAGATGATGTATTTTGTGAATCTATTGTTTTTCCTTTTCATGTTTGATGTATTTTTAAAGGTCTCAGTGTGTTTGGTAAATTGGTCTCAACTTCACTGTAGTCACTAGTAGGATGAGATATGAGAATTTGGTTATCCCTTTTGAGTGTTCACTGAAAGATATCTAAAACCTCTCCCCCGAAACCAGGTGTTGTGTTACAAATATTTACAATCCTTTGTTCTGGTCTGGGTATTTAAGCAAGGAGAGCGATAAGGCTTTAAAACGCATGCAGATGATAATATTTCATGATGATGAACAACTCCAATGTCACATGAACGTGTCTGCGATAGAGATGATCATTAATACACACAGATATCATGTTTCAGTTTTCATTGGTGTGTTCACTGCTGTGAATGAGCTGTAGGCTCCGCCCTCTCGAGTGGGGAGCAGCAGCTCATTTGCATTAAAGGAGCCACGCACAGCTCATTTTTCTTCATCCCCAAAATTCCTATTTTCAAAATGGTATATCAAATGATCTGTCGGGAATTTTGATCTGAAACTTCACAGGCACAATCTGGGGAGACCTGAGACTTATATTACATCTTGTAAAAAGGGGCATAATAGGTGCCCTTTAAAGGTAAAATAGTTTAAAAGTGTCATGAACTGGCTTTTTAAAAATTGTTTAACTGTTGTCTGAGATCAACTTATGACATTTGCGTGTTTTTTACATTTAAAAACATCATAATGAATAAGTAATAGGTTATTTTCTACTCTGGTTTTGAGGCTCTGTCCTGCAACGCTCAGATTTTGTGGGCGTGCCGCACTGAAGACTTGGAAGTTAACGCTCACGGCTAGGATTGGTTAAGCTTCACATATTTAATGAGCTTCGGCTCCCTCGTTAGTGCATGTGGGAATTGTTTTGAAGCATGTGGGAAAACGGCAACCGGAATGATTCGTCCCATAGGGCTCGCAAAACGTCTTTATCAAACAAACACTGTGATTTATCTCAGACACCTGCGATTGATTGGAATATTGATTTATATTTTTTTATTACTTGGCCCTCCTGATCGGTGGATATAAGCGCGAACCGTACACTCACAAACACACAAACACACACACACACACACACACACACACACACACACACACACACACACACACACACACACACACACACACACACACAGATTGTAGAGAGTATGATTAAAACTTCCGTGATGGTATTTTTCCTTCAAATATATAGAGAGTGAACAACACACATCAAGAAAGGAATGTTATTTCTCTATTTAAGATAGCCCGTCGGCAGGCCGAGCTTACGTTTTGGAAAACACACAGCCCCGGGACGTTGGACTTTACGAGCCCTGGCCCATACATGTCCGAGTCTGATCCTGAATCGCAATGAACCAAGACCACCACAAATAAAGGATTCTCCAGCCTTTGACAGTGTGCTAATTATGTTCTTTAAGACACGTATAATCAGTAGATCTATATCAAACAATCTGTAACAATGTAATACTATCACATATATATATAAAAAACATTAAAAAAACAAAACACAAGTGTGTTGCTTCATTCATTCATGTAATCTCATCCTGTCTGCAAATCCAGTCTCAGGTTACAAACAAATCCGTGATCAGAAATGAAGGAACAAACGTGCAATCTCTTCCACACATGAGCTGGATATTCATTAAAAATGAAGTTCATCCATGCATTCATAATATTTGAATCCGAAGGAAGCTTATGTGTTATGTTTATTGCTAAAAAAGTTTGATCCGGTTTAGCTCTATGTTAGGCCTGTGTCCTCTCAGTGGCACGAGTTGGTGGGGGGGTGAGGCGGTGTTTCACCACATGATGATGTCAAGGTGTGGCATATTCTGAGATTGAGTGTTTTCTGGACCTGGTGTCAATAAAAGGTTTTCTTTGACTAACAAGGAAGTTATCTGAAACTTACAGGACATTCTTATCTTACCATGACCTTTCATATATCAAAAGCTCAAGGGAAAGTTGATTTCTCAATTCATCACCCCTTTAATATCAGAAACGGACTGATTTGTGTCTGTGAGGTAATGTAATTATAATCCTGAGCATTATCCTCTGAGCGACCGCGGCTCCCATGGTGGAATGAATAGTTTAATCACAACTAAAATTAAGATCAGCTGTTAAGTTGCAAACGTAACGAATTTAACGGAACCACATACAATTAGAGTCAGATTAAATCATATATGGAGTCAGATTTAAAATTCAATAACAATACATGAATTCAATAAGTGAATTCAACAGAAATGCTGAAAAGGCTTACACACAGAAGTCCTTCAACCAGGCCGTTAGAATCCATCCTTAGGCTAATGGATGGACCTTACAAATCCAGCAGCCATATCACCCTGTAGCCCAAGACTGAAGCTAAGCAGGACTGAGCCTGATCAATACCTGGATGGGAGACCTTCTGGAAAAACTAGGTGTCTGCTGGGAGAGGTGTTAGTGAGGCCAGCAGGGGGCGCTCACCCTGTGATCTGTGTGGGTCCTAACACCCCAGTATAGTGATGGGGGCACTATATTGTCAAAGAGCATCGTCCTTCGGATGAGACGTTAAACCGAGGTCCTGACTCTCTATGGTCATTAAAAAGTGAAGTTACTAAACTTAATTTCGGGAGGAAGTACGTCCATCTAATCTTCCAATTAATACCAAGGTATAAAACCTGCAGCCTACCTCTTCCCGTTATTAGTTCTTGCAGCATTTGACGTGCCCAAACCGCATCATGACTGACTTCCAGGAAATCGAATTGTTTTCCTCAGACGACGAACTTTCTAACGTGCCAGAAACACCTGCACGTTCTTCTCCCAACAGTTTGGATTCTCCTTCACTGCACATTTCACCTGTCGTCCAGGTCCTCTTTCTCCTCCTCCAACAAGATCATCACGGGGCTCGGCTGATCCTCGCGTCGTGATTCATCTCGTCCTTCATCATCATCAGCATCACCATCATCTGCAGCGAGCCCTTCAGTCCCTCCTGTCGAAATGGACCGTCAGCAGCGTTCAGGCAAGCGTTATCCAACGCGGTATCCATTTCTCCAGGAGGAATTCAAAAGCGCAACTTAACAATCTGCTCGTGCGCTCTCACCAAAACACCCAGTGTCCTCCAAGCACCACGCAAGCCTCAACGCATGCATCTTTACGATCCATACTGTTTGCCTCCATCCCGTTACAGTTTCAGCCGGCAGCCGCAGCCGCCACAGCTTCCCCGTCCGCCGCTCATTGCGGCCGGCCATCTATCGCGGCCGCAAACATTAGTTTGCTTTCGGTAGATATACAGAAATTATTTGTTCTGTCTTCCCCTCTTGATGCAAGGAGTTGGATGACTTTTAACTATCATAGCAGAACTGTCACACACCTTCGGCTTCACTTACTACTGGCTTTTTCAGCCAAATGCACAGCTCGAGTCACCCAGTGGAATCAATGTCCTAATTGAGGAGCTCTTGACTTGGAGCTATACGATAAGATTTTTCTGATTAGGAAAAATTATTAGGGCGACTCGGATGAGCCCTAATTCAGGTTCACTTCAGGCAGACAAAATTCAGAGCATTAGCCCCGGAGGCAGACCCAGATCCTCATCCACTCAAACACCTCCACACTTCATCTCTTTGGATTTGACGCTTTTCAGTCTTACATTCAACCTAACATCAGCCTCATCAAACAAGCCCATCTAAATCTCACTTCTCTTTTAAGATAGCTGCCCATTGAAACTCAATCCAACTTATGCCTGCAAACTTGTTGAATCGATGCTGCTGCTGTGTTGTGCATCACTTTCCTTGATACTATTGCTGGCTTAAGACTGCCGCTGAGGTGCCCAGCCAATTTGAGACTGCTGCTGCAGTACCCCGCCAATTTGAGACTGCCGCTGCAGTGCCCCGCCAATTTGAGACTGCCGCTGCAGTGCCCCACCAAATTTGAGACTGCCGCTGCAGGGCCCGCCAATTTGAGACTGCCGCTGCAGTGCCCCGCCAATTTGAGACTGCCGCTGCAGTGCCCGCCAATTTGAGACTGCCGCTGCAGTGCCCAGCCAATTTGAGACTGCCGCTGCAGTGCCCGCCAATTTGAGACTGCCGCTGCAGTGCCCCGCCAATTTGAGACTGCCGCTGCAGTGCCCGCCAATTTGAGACTGCCGCTGCAGTGCCCGCCAATTTGAGACTGCCGCTGCAGTGCCCTGCCAATTTGAGACTGCCGCTGCAGTGCCCTGCCAATTTGAGACTGCCGCTGCAGTGCCCGCCAATTTGAGACTGCCGCTGCAGTGCCCTGCCAATTTGAGACTGCCGCTGCAGTGCCCTGTCCAATTTGAGACTGCCGCTGCAGTGCCCGCCAATTTGATTCTGCCGCTGCAGTGCCCAGCCAATTTGAGACTGCCGCTGCAGTGCCCGCCAATTTGAGACTGCCGCTGCAGTGCCCCGCCAATTTGAGACTGCCGCTGCAGTGCCCCGCCAATTTGAGACTGCTAAATTTGAGACTGCTGCTGCAGTGCCCTGTTAAATTTGAGACTGCTGCTGCAGTGATTTTTCTTGATACTGTTGCTGCAGTGCCCCGCCAATTTGAGACTGCTAAATTTGAGACTGCTGCTGCAGTGATTTTTCAATTCAATTCAAATATATTTGTATAGCGCTTTTCACAATACACATTGTTTCAAAGCAGCTTTACAGAAAGTGCATTTTATAAATGTACATTGAAAAATGTTAGAAAAAGTTAATCAATCATGTATTATTTTAGGCCACTATAACAGCGCTGGCGTTGAGTCGTCTCTTCAGAGGCGTCGAGTCGTCTCATCACAGGTGTTGGGGCATCTGAAGTCTCCATGAGAGGCTGGATACAAACTGGAGCTGACCAACTATTTACCTCGGGACTAGTGTCCCGAGATAATAACAGAAAAGCAGATGGGAAATAATTAGCATAGCTGCTGTTCAGAATATTAATGCTTTTGATCCGATTTAACTGTAGTATAAAAGGTAATTATAATGTGAATGCTTGGCTAAAGAGATGCGTCTTTAATCTAGTTTTAAACTGGGACAGCGAGTCTGAACCTCGAACAATATCAGGAAGACTATTCCAGAGTTTAGGAGCTAAATGTGAAAATGCCCTCCTCCTTTAGTGGACTTAGATATCCTAGGAACGACCAGAAGCCTCGAGTTTAGTGATCTTAAAGAGCGCGATGGATTGTAGGGTGATAGAAGAGCCGTTTAATACACTGGAGCTAAACCATTTAGGGCTTTATAGGTCAGTAGCAATACTTTGTAATTGATACGGAACTTAATAGGTAACCAGTGTAGAGATGATAAAATTGGTGTTATATGATCATATTTTCTTGACCTAGTAAGAACTCTAGCAGCTGCGTTTTGGACTAACTGTAGCTTGTTTATTGAGGATGCAGGACAACCAGCTAATAAAGCATTACAGTAATCTAGTCTCGAGGTCATGAATGCATGAACTAACTTTTCTGCATCAGAAATAGATAGCATGTTACGTAGCTTAGCAATGTTTCTAAGGTGGAAAAATGCTGTTCTTGTAACATATGAAATATGATTTTCGAAAGACAAGTTGCGGTCTAATATAACACCCAGGTCTTTTACTGTAGAGGATAAAGTGACAGGACGTCCTTCCAAGTTAAAGTTGTATTGTGAGAGGTTTTGTGGGCCGTTTTTGGACCAATAAGTAATACCTCTGTTTTATCTGAATTTAATAGCAGAAAATTACACGTCATCCAGTATTTAATATCTTCAACACACGCTGTCAGTTTAGATAATTTAGCGTTTTCATCTGGTCGTGATGAAATATATAATTGAGTGTCATCAGCATAACAGTGGAAATTAACTCCTTATAATATAAGCGCTTGTTTTCTTATAATATTACCAAGTGGCAGCATATATATTGAGAATAGCAGAGGGCCTAACACAGATCCTTGCGGCACCCCATAGTCTACTGACGTTATCTTTGATTTTTCCCCATTTAGACAGACAAAATGGTAGCGGTCTGATAAGTACGATCTAAACCAGTTTAATGCCTTTCCCTGAACACCAGTGTAATTTTGAAGTCGATCTAAGAGTATTTTATGATCTATAGTATCGAACGCCGCACTAAGATCAAGCTGAACAGCCTTGGTCAGAAGCTAGAAGTAAATCATTTGTGATTTTAACGAGCGCAGTTTCTGTGCTATGATGCGGTCTGAAATTTTTCATAGATATCATTTTCTTGCAAGAAAGAGCACAATTGAGCAGACACAACTTTTTCTAGTATTTTAGACATAAATGGAAGATTTGAAATGGGTCTGTAATTTGCTAGGTTATTATGATCTAATTGTGGCTTCTTAATGAGAGGTTTTATGACTGCCAACTTGAATATTCTTGGAACATGACCTAAAGATAAAGACGAGTTAATAATATTGAGAAGAGGCTCTTCCACTACAGGTAACAGCTCTTTCAGTAGTTTAGTGGGTATTGGATCTAATAAACATGTTGTTGGTTTAGATGCAATGATAAGTTTATTTAGCTCTTCCTGTCCTATAGTTGTAAAGCGGTGTAGTAGTTCTTGAGGGGCGATAATTGAGGTTGAATCATAAGACATCATTAAAGGTTGTACATTTACAATTCTGTTTCTGATGCTTTCTATTTTCTCAGTGAAGAAATTCATAAAATCATTACTACTAGACTGTAACGGAATATTTTGCTCAGGCGATGCTTGTTTATTTGTTAATCTAGCCACGGTGTTAAATAAAAACCTTAGATTATTTTGGTTATTTTCTATTAGTTTGCGGAGATGCTCAGGCCTGGCTGCTTTTAGGCCTTTTATAACGTGACATACTATCTTTCCACGCGATTCTAAAGACCTCTAAATTAGTTTGTTTCCATTTACGCTCTAACGTTACGAGTTTCTCTCTTGATGACATGTGTAGCACTGTTGTACCATGGTGCTTTAGTTTTCTCTCTAACCTTTTTAATCTAATTGGTGCAACATTTTCTAATGTACTAGAGAAAATGGTGCTCATACTGCTAGTCATTTCCTCTAGTTCATCTGTTTGTTTGGGTTCACTGAGCAGCTGAGACAGATCAGGTAAGCTATTTGAGAATCTATCTATAGTGGTTGGAAGGATCGTTCTGCCTGGTCGATAACGCATTGGCGCAACATGACAGATTTCAGCAGTACGCAGTATGCAAGTTACCATGTAATGGTCAGTGACATCATCACTTTGTTGTATAATATCTATATCGGTTGGGTCGGATCCATGTGATATAATTAAATGTAGTGTGTGATTAAGACGATGAGTGGGACCAGTGACGTTTTGCTTGACCCCAAAGGAGTTTAATAGATCTGTAAACGCAGCCCCTAACGCATCATTTGTGTTATCTACGTGTATGTTAAAATCTCCAACAATTAATGCTTTATCGACATTGACCAATAGATCTGAGAGAAAGTCTGCAAACTCTTTTAGGAAATCAGCATAGGGCCCTGGAGGTCTATATACAGTAGTCAAGGCTAGAGATAAAACGGTTTTCTTTCTTACATCTAAGAGCGTAACATTTAGCACTAGTACTTCAAATGAATTAAACCTGTGACCTGTTTTCTGAGTAACATTTAGAATATCTCTATAGATTGTTGCAACACCGCCACGACCAATCAGACGGGCTCATGCTTATAACAGTATCCTGGTGGAGTAGAATCATTAAAAAGACCGAAATAATCATTTGGCTTAAGCCAGGTTTCAGTAAGGCAAAGTACATCAAAACTATTATCTGAGACCATTTCATTTACAATAACCGCCTTAGGTGTGAGCGATCTAATGTTTAGAAGACCTAGTTTTAGAAATGTTTTTTTCACTAATATTGAGATTTTCTGGTTTAATCACAATTAGATTTTTCCTAGATCTTACAGTAGATTTAAAGTTTGACCTCACTAAACGAGGAATAGACACAGTTTCTATATAATGTTCTACATTGGTACTTATGTCAATTAAGTTAGGACAGCAAAGACTGTGATTTGAACTTTGACTTACTAGTCATATGGTGGTGTGTAACGCCCTGGAGATGTTGTCCGACAGTAGAGCCGCTCCGATTCTGCTGGGGTGGAGGCAATCAGGACGGAAGAGCCTAGGTCGCTCCCAAAACAGATTCCAATTATTTACAAAGAGCAGCTTCTGTTCATTACACCATGACATTAACCATTCATTTAGAGCAAGTAATCTACTAAACCTTTCATGTCCTAGTCGGTACTTGGGAAGGGGTCCAGACACGATGATCGTTGCTTCAGGCGATGTTCTGCGCACCGTCTCGACCAGACTCCTGTAGTCCTTCTTCAGAATCTCCGTCTGCCGCAGCCTGATGTCGTTCGTTCCGCGTGCAGCACGACAGCTCCGATGCGCTCGTCACCGTTCAGGATCTCGGAACCTGTGCAGCAACATCGAGAACACGAGCACCAGGAAAGCAGTGAGTGCGCACCTTACCTTTACCTGAAGTAGCGCGGACATGCGGACGATGGAAATACCGATGACCACAGCGCCGCGTTCCGTCTCGTGAAGAGGAGAAGCGGTTCTGAGTGGAGATCTCAAGACCGGGAGGGGCGGAGAGGTCCTTGCTCTGGTCCTGGCTCGCGTCTTCTGCTGTGGAAACACCCAGGGTCCATGGTGCTGTGTCGGTGCCGGAGTGAACGAAACCAGGGATGATCGCGTCCTGGGTGCTTGGGTCCTGTGCAGAGAAACACACGGAGTAGACGAGGTCGGAGTCAAAAGGTTACTAACCACTGACTTGTGAGCATCGGCGTGTGATGTTTCCAGCGCTGAACGTCGCTCTCTCAGCACGGCTCGTCTGTCTTGTAGGTTGTGAATCTGCTTGTCCAACGACTCCAACTCCAACTGCACCGAATGCAGCTCGAACGTGTCCTCACCTGCACTCAAAGGTAACATTAGACACAGATCCGAGTTATTCGCCATTGTAGTAAATGTGCTACAATGGCGAATTGTAGGTTTCAGTGGTTACGGGTGTAAATAAGTTACCACGCGTGCAATGCTAGCGGTCTACGGCTAGTAGCGGAAGTTCAGATATAAGTAGCGATATCAAAGCAATCCGATTGTTTTTTATAGAGAATCGTATCGGTGATATGTTCACATGCTGTAAATAATAGAAAGTATTCGTTTGTAAGTGAGTGTTAAGAAGAAAATCAAGGATTATGAGTCAATTCGGAGCTACAAACACATGTGAACGAAACCACTGCCGCTGCAGTGCTCCGCAATTTGATGTTGCGCTGCAGTGCTCCGCAATTTTATACTGCTGATGCAGTGCCCTGCCAAATTTGAGACTGCTGCCGCAGTGCTCCGCAATTTCATACCGCCGCTGCAGTGCTCCGCATTTTTATACTGCCGCTGCAGTGCTCCGCAATTTGATGTTGCCGCTGCAGTGCTCCTCCAATTTCATACTGCTGCTGCAGTGCTCCGCAATTTTATACTGCCGCTGCAGTGCTCCGCAATTTGATACTGCTGCTGCAGTGCTCCGCAATTTGATTCTGCCGCTGCAGTGCTCCGCAATTTTATACTGCCGCTGCAGTGCTCCTCCAATTTGATACTGCTGCTGCAGTGCTCCGCAATTTGATTCTGCCGCTACAGTGCTCCTCCAATTTGATACTGCTGCTGCAGTGCTCCGCAATTCGATGCTGCCGCTGCAGTGCTCCTCCAAATTGATACTGCTGCTGCAGTGCTCCGCAATTTGATTCTGCCGCTGCAGTGCCCCTCCAATTTGATACTGCTGCTGCAGTGCTCCGCAATTTGATTCTGCCGCTGCAGTGCCCCGCCAATTTGAGAATGCTAAATTTGAGACTGCTGCTGCAGTGCCCTGTTAAATTTGAGACTGCTGCTGCAGTGATTTTTCTTGATACTGTTGCTGCAGTGCCCTGGCAAATTTGAGACTGCTGCTGCGCTGCAGTGTCCCGCCAATTTGAGACTGCTAAATTTGAGACAGCTGCTGCAGTGATTTTTCTTTATACTGCTGATGCAGTGCCCTGCCAAATTTGAGACTGCTGCCGCAGTGCTCCGCAATTTCATACCGCTGCTGCAGTGCTCCGCAATTTGATGTTGCCGCTGCAGTGCTCCGCAATTTGATGTTGCCGCTGCAGTGCTCCGCAATTTGATGTTGCTGCTGCAGTGCTCCTCCAATTTGATTCTGCCGCTGCAGTGCTCCGCAATTTTATACTGCTGCTGCAGTGCTCCTCCAATTTGATACTGCTGCTGCAGTGCTCCGCAATTTGATGCTGCCGCTGCAGTGCTCCTCCAATTTGATACTGCTGCTGCAGTGCTCCGCAATTTGATTCTGCCGCTGCAGTGCTCCGCAATTTTATACTGCTGCTGCAGTGCTCCTGCAATTTGATTCTGCCGCTGCAGTGCTCCGCAATTTTATACTGCTGCTGCAGTGCTCGCAATTTGATTCTGCCGCTGCAGTGCTCCTCCAATTTGATACTGCTGCTGCAGTGCTCCATGGTCGATGCTGCCGCTGCAGTGCTCCTCCAATTTGATACTGCAGTGCTCCTCCAATTCGATGCTGCCGCTGCAGTGCTCCACCAATTTGATACTGCTGCTGCAGTGCTCCTCCAATTTGATGCTGCCGCTGCAGTGCTCCTCCAATTTGATGCTGCCGCTGCAGTGCTCCTCCAATTTGATACTGCTGCTGCAGTGCTCCTCCAATTTGATTCTGCCGCTGCAGTGCTCCGCAATTTTATACTGCTGCTGCAGTGCTCCTCCAATTTGATACTGCTGCTGCAGTGCTCCGCAATTTGATTCTGCCGCTGCAGTGCTCCTCCAATTTGATACTGCTGCTGCAGTGCTCCGCAATTTGATGCTGCCGCTGCAGTGCTCCTCCAATTTGATACTGCTGCTGCAGTGCTCCTCCAATTTGATACTGCCGCTGCAGTGCTCCTCCAATTTGATGCTGCCGCTGCAGTGCTCCTCCAATTTGATACTGCTGCTGCAGTGCTCCTCCAATTTGATACTGCTGCTGCAGTGCTCCGGTCGATGCTGCGCTGCAGTGCTCCTCCAATTCGATGCTGCCGCTGCAGTGCTCCGCAATTTGATTCTGCGCTGCAGTGCTCCGCAATTTGATTCTGCCGCTGCAGTGCCCCGCCAATTTGATGCCGCAGTGCTCCTCCAATTTGATACTGCAGTACTCCTCCACTTTGATGCTGCCTCTGCAGTGCTCCGCAAATTTGATGCTGCAATGCTCGGCAATTTGAAACTACTGCTGGGGTCATATAGACTACTGAAATAATTATGCATATTCAAAGTGATCAGTTTAAATTACAGAATTTTCGCTTGCTGTCTGATTCGGCATTCATGTTTTTGGGGGGCAATCGGAGCTCGGTTAGAATATCCTCTCCGAGCCCTTTTATAGCAGACAGCAAGCCAAATCTGTTTACCACTTTCACTAAGATTATAGGGGCATACAAACTCGTGAATTCCAGGATGTCCTTCAGAAAAAGTGTAGGGGTGTAACCCTGGCATCCTGGCCAAATTTCCCCATTGGCCTCTGTCCAATGACTTCCTAATAATACCCCATATTGATTGGTTTGATCATTTTTTTATCATAATTTTTATTACTTTTATCCAGTATTCCAGAGAAACATGTAACAAAACATAATGGAGAAATATAAAGTCGCAATAAAATTATTACAAAAATTCACAAATGTTGCAGCAGCAAAATCATATTCAGAACATTTTGGATGACCTATTCACATCCAGACCATAAATCAGTGTGAGAATAATGAACAAACTGACTCATGAATCTGTGTCTGTGTGTTTTTCTTAAAGTGAACACAGGACTCGTCTTTGTCAATCAGACGGTGAAGTGGAGAGACGCTCAGAGTCACTGCAGACAGAATCACATTGATCTGGTCAGTGTGAGGAACCAGAATGAGAGTCAACAGATTCAGAAGTTCATCAATGATAGTCTCATATCTAATGATGTCTGGATCGGCCTGTTCAGAGTCAGAGACTCATGGCAGTGGTCAGATCAGAGGAACTCCTCATTCAGATACTGGAGGTCTGGTGAACCTAATAATGTTGGAGGAGATGAAAACTGTGCAGTGATTGAACCGAAGGATCAGGGACAATGGCATGACATCTCTTGCATCAGGACATTTCCTTTTGTGTGTCATGAAGGTGAGCAGATCCTCTCAAACACACACAATCCATCCATCACCTCCAGATATCTTAAAGTTCACACTACATGTCTGACATGACAGATTCCTCCACAGTGTTGGTTCTGCATGTTGTTTTTGATCATCTCTCTCTAGTTTTTGCTTGTGGTTTGTTTTGTGTCCAGATAAACTGATTCTGATCAAAGAGAAGCGGACGTGGTCTGAAGCTCTGAGATACTGCAGACAGAATCATGTGGATCTGGTCTCGGTTCATTCAGAGGAGATGCAGCGTGAGGTGATGAATGTGGTTAAAGGGGCGTCTACTGCGGAGGTGTGGATGGGGTTACGTCACTCCTGCACTGTGGGACTCTGGTTCTGGGTGAGCGGAGAGACCGTGTGCTATCAGAACTGGGGTAAAGATGATTCAGATGACTGTGAGTCTGCAGTGAGATCTGGAGCAGTTCGGTCTGGAGGAGATCAGCGCTGGATCAGCCTTCCTGCGACTCACAAACTCAACTTCATCTGCACTAATTATGAGTGAATCCTTTCATGTCAGATAACAAATGTGTGTTCACTTCCTTTATTATCATGTATCACTTGGTTTTGTATAATTTCACACACAGTTATTTCGACCTCAGTAGGCGGTTGTACCTGAAGGTAGTGATGGGCGCTCTCGCTTCACTGCTTTGTGAAGCTTTGAAACCTTTGCGAATCTTTTGTTTCGAACCAGTGATTCGGGATGTGTATCAAGTGCTGCATTCATGCCATTTTGCAGAGGTGTAAAAAGTACTCCAAAATTTTACTTGAGTGAAAGTACAAGTAATGAGTGAATTTTACTGAATTAAAAGTAAAAGTTTCTGGCAAGAATCATACTTGAGTAAAAGTCGTATAATGCATATCAATGGGGTGTGATTCTATGAGTAAAAAACACATAGACATACGAATCCATATTAAACCCTGCAGCTTGTGACGACACACTGATGTCCTAAGACACGAATACGATCGGTTTGTGTGAGAAACCCAACAGTATTTATATTAATTCTAACGATCTATGTCCGACACCCGTTCAGCGCCATCACTACCGGTGAGTGAGTTCAATATACACAATCTGGCGTAGAGATACGTGTGAGAGATCATTTCCGGCGCTCTGTCAGATCATGTACATTGACCTCACTTAACAGAAGTGATGACGCGCTGAACGGGTGTCAGACATAGATCGTATTCGAGGTAAAACAAATGATATAAATACTGTTGAGAAACCCAACAGTATTTATATAATTTGTTTTATAATTCGTGTCTTAGGACATCAATTTGTTGTCACAAGCTGCGGGGTTTAATATGGATTTGTCTGTGCATGTTTTTTTTACTCTCATAGATGATGCTAGTAGTCGTGTACCATTGACATACATTATAAGACTGACAGACTGTAACGGTTGGAGTTAAAAATCTTCATTTGTATTCTACTGAAGAAACAAAGAAACCTACATGTAAGCAGATAAACATCACATTTTCATTTTTGGGTGAACTATCCCTTTAAGCAGAAGCTGATTTTCAAAATTGTGAGTGTCAAGTTTCTTTTGAGGCAGAAAAGCCTCTCACTCTAATTTCCTGGGGTCTGTTCTTCGTACCTCTCTTAATTCATCTGAGATGATTTGACAGATCCTAGATCCTCCACACTGTAAGAACTTTTCTCAACTTATTTGTTTGAGTTATCTCAACTTTTTCACGTGGTTTGGAGTATCGATGCATCTGCCCTCTTCAGGAACACAGGAACGTGCCCACAGCGATCTCAGATAACTTAATCCAGATATTTTAATCCAATCCGCAAATTTGTTTGAAGAACCAAATTAGTTATCACAATTACACTGTAAAAAATCCAACTTATGTTTTGTATGACAAATTCAGCTTTTAAAGTTTATTCAACTCTTTAACGATCAGTAAAGCAGCAATTGGCTGGCGGCAAGACAGCAACGTAATGACATCATAATTAAAGAAGACACCTGTAAAAAAAACTTGACAAATTACACAACCACCCCACGATTAACAAGATGACGGATAGAGAAGCGATTGGTCATTGCCCGTTGATCACGCCTCTTGTGATCTGATTGGGTGAAGGACAATCCAATTGCGTACAGAGTCATTTGAACTATGTCCGTTGATCACGCCTCTTGTGCAGTAGAAAATACAGAGCAGACTCCCCAGACCAATGTTTAATCTTAAAATGAGCTTGGCCTGGTGATATAGCCTGGTATACTGGTTGAGTAATGAACTATTATAATAAAGTAGCAATCTAATCCTGTTTACATGAAATCAGCCGCTCCCGAGCAGGTTTAAGCTTACGGACCTGTTGCTATGACAGCAAGTCCAGGATGAGTGTTGAAGAACCAAACAATCCGAGATCATGCCAAATCATCAACAATCAAATCCGTCTAACTGAGTTAGCGACGTACGAAGAACGAACCCAGGTCAGGGTGCTGTGCATTGTGGTAATTAATGCGACATGACGTCACTTCCAAAGGACCAATGAACATGTCTGACCAAATTTATGGAACACGAAAATGAATATCATTGGCAGAATAAATACATTTAAATTAAACTGGGCATCAGCGCAATTCAATTGGTTTGGTAATAACAAGGGAAAATAGAATGAAGTGATCTCCAAAAAATGTGTACTTCTTGACTGTAAATAAAATTGTAAGGAGTAAAATGTACATTTAATTTAATTAAGTAAAAGTATTGATTTTTAATTGTACTCAAGTAAAGTAAAAATCCCCCAAAATAATACTTAAGTACAGTAATTAAGTAAAATTACTCAAGTACTTTACACCTCTGCCATGTCGTAATGACCGTAGTTAACAGATGAACACACGTGACGTTCTGCTCTGAGCTCTTCACATCCTCTGATTGGGAATTATGCATTTCTATGACAACACTATCAGTGCTTATTGAATCTGCAGTGGTCAGGTGGTACAAGTGTGAGCCCTCAGACAATTCCCATTTTAAGTTGTAATTACGAGTTCTGTGAGGACATGAACGCGTTTCGAGACGTAATTATGATATCAAGGCTTTAGATCTGTTTCGAAACGGTTCGACATGCCAAAGGTTCGCCGCTATGATCTTTGTGAACCCATGAACTAGTGTCTGTATGGTCTTTATCTGATCCTGGATCAGTTTTAAACATTTCTAGACATTTAATGGCACATTTAAATAATAAAAAGTTGTAGTTAAAGTCTTTTATTGGTCTGATTAACCGAGCTCTTCTTAAACAAAATCAGCTCAAATAATAAAATAACATATCATAAAGTCTTTTTATATTTAATGATATTAGATTATTGTTCATTTCATTTAATAGATTACAATAGATTGTCAATAAAACATGTGTAATTGGTTTGTAAATCCACCCCATTCTGACCAGCAGGCGTCACCAGTGGTCATTCAGTTTGTAGCAAATCATTTTCAAATGATTCAATTGATTCAAATGATTCAAAGTTTCAGAAAGCCTGATTTCTCCCGTCACTACCTGAGGGTTAAAGAGCAGAAATCTTCTGTTCAGATCTTTGTTTTAATCGTTCAAATGTTATTGAGGTGTAAATGATGTTATTTTGAGGGTCTGTATTTCTGATAAAGTGTGATTTTGCTTCTGCAAACTCTTTTTTGTCTTTTTTGTGTTAACTTGAGGGGTTAAAGGGCATCATATACTCATCATTAGATATACATTTATACTGTTTTCTGTTTTATCATGATATAATTCCTGTAACTGAAGAGCTTGGTGTGAGTTGTGTTCTCAGGATCTCTGTATGCTGTTGTGGAGACTTCTCTCTCTTATATTGAGTTTCATGTATTAATCATGTCTTTAGATTAGAAATGACTGGATGAATTTGAATCAACCGACATGATGTGCCTCAGATGATGAAATATTGTTCATTCTTAAAGGAGTGAAGGTTGGGTGGAAAATATCTAGAAACTGTTTGTGAGTCGACAACATCATCTCAAATAAACCCAATTAAACATTCAGTTTCTACATTTATTATTGCAAATATTTACAGTTTGCTTCACATGACAAAAAAAAAATACATTTTTAAATTATTTCAGACAGCCCTTTTTTATATTTGTGAAGTTTAGAAATACAAAACAGTTAAGACAGAATGAAATGTGCTGAAATATGAGAACAAGACCAACTGGAACAATTACACACACTGTTTCTCCGTCTGTTTCACGTCAGAGATGTAGATATTGTCCATCCTGAACGTCTAAATGTGGCGTGGAACGAGTGATGAGGATGTGTTTACATGCAAATGTGTTCATATTTCATAAATAAACATCAGGAGAATGGAAAAGAATTCTAAAACATTTAACAATGCCTGCATTCCAGCCAATCACAATCAAGTATTTAGACAGAAGAAATTGCGTTGTTTATTCTGAAACTGCAGCAGCAGAATATGAAATTATTAGTTCAGTGGGATAATCACACTTAACTAATAACTTTATATGGAGTTATATGGGAGAGTCTAACAGTATAAATGGACTTCAGGGGGATGAAAGCATGATACAGCACTTTAATGCAGGGTGGTCAGAGTCTTCATCTCGTCTCTGTTGTGCATGGCAGTGTTCCTCTCCTCACCACCAGGGGTCTCAGCTCTTGCCCCGTCCCCTTTGCGACTCAGCTTGACGGACAGCTTGGTGAAAACGGAGCTTTCTGTATTGGATCCGCGGCTGGACCTGGTGCGGCCCGAGCCCGACTCAGAGTTGGTTCCTTCAAAGAGTTTGGCCATGAAGCCCAGACCAGCCTGACGGATGTGAGAGCTGCCGGTAAATACGTACAGGATGGGGTTCACGCTGCTGCTCATGAATGCAAAGGCTGTCACGTTGGGACGGGCGATTTTTGCCGCATTTATAAGAGAAGAGGAGCCCTGCATCATACCAATCACCTGTGAGAACAGACCAACAAAAAGAGAAATGGGCAGACATAAAATTTGATAAAAATGACCATTATTGTACTTCACACATAAGAAAACAATTGGTAAGGAAGGAAGGCTGGGAATGTTAGGGAGGCTGAGGCTCAATAATGTATGAGAAGTGATCAGAGTAAATGTCTTTCATGAAGTGAGTTGACAGCATACAAAACTCATCTCATTAGTAAACTGACCTCACAAATATTCTAAAATATGTCCTTCCTTTCACATACATAAGCATTTAATAAATCACTATACACACAATCACATAAACATCTTAGAGACATTTTTAAAACATCTGGCAGGAACTGTCTTAGAGACGTACTGCAGATGAGAAAAACACATCTTCGACATCTCTACGATGCATGTTTGCTATCAGGAAAAGTTTCAAATTGAGGCCAAATATAGTTAAGATAAAACTGTTTAAAAGAAATTAAAAACCTGTGAAGACTGAACACAGACACTTCCTGAATGCTGTCGGGAATTTAAAGCACTGTTCCGTGGTCAGTTTGTATGGTTGCGTTTGATATGTGCTTCAGGTCTAATGTAGCGTAATATAAGGCATTCATGTCCAAATTTTAACTAATGAACTTGGATTTACAATAAGTCTGATAGCACCTGAAGGCAGCATTAATGGCATTATACCCAGACAGCAACATAGTGTCGGCTCAGGTCCGGGCCACATCTGGTGCATCTGGATTCAACACGTACCAGATGTGGGCCGGATCTGGGTCGACTTCGTGTTGCTGTCTGGGTACAGCGTGGGCTGTTACTCACCTGCAGAATGTTGATTAGGTGATATGGAAGCCAGAAGACAGTAAAAGCAGCGATGATGAGGAGGATGAGGAAGTTCCCTCTTCCTTTGCGCTGGAACATGGCACTACGCAGCCGACAGATCACTGAGATGTAGCAGAACAGGATGAAGGTGAAGGGCAGCAGGAAACCCAGCAGAGTCTCACACAGGTACTGAAAGATTTGATGAGCGTTGCTCTGCCAGTGGTACGGAATACACACGTAGATGGGCACACCCGGACGGACTGGCAGCAAGGAACTGCCGGTGCAAAAAAGAAATGAAAAACGCGATGAAAGAGAGAGAGAGATAAGTTAAAATTACGACTATGTATAAAACTGAAACTAAAGAAGGCTAGAGAGAAGAAGCTTTGCTTCTAAATATGAAGACACATTTTTTATTGCTCTGACCACTTTTAAATTGTAATTTTGACCCCAAAATAGGTCAAACCACTGAACAACAACAAAACAATCTGTTTGCTCAGTGTACTAGATTAACACAAATCTTAAATGTTTACTTCATTTTCGATTGCTCAATTTTATTACGTCAGTTAACTTAATCCATTTATGTTTGGACCACATGAATGAGTTTTGTCGCATTTAGTGAAACTAGACAGTGGATTTACCTGACATGTCGAAGCCTATGTTCTACTATGTTGGTTTTTGTGGTTACAATGTGCTGAAGAGCAGAGCGTATGGTTGGGTGCTGTGGCCACCTTTAATGCAACGATGCTGTATGTCGCTCTATGTGAGCAACTGTGTTGTTGCCATGCAGTACAAATAGTTACTTACTAAATATATTTGCATACTTCAAAAGTTGCACTTACCATGTGAGCAAGTGTTAAATTGCTCATTAATTATGGAAGTTCAATCTAAACTTCTTTAAGACAGTTCATTTCAATGAAACAGGTTAAAAAATGTGACTTACCAGTTTGTTTACAATCACATATATGCAATTACTAAAGTGCACAAACAATAATGAGGTGAAACACATATAAGCAATAATATCTCCCCCCTCATTCAAATATGTGTGTATAGTGTGTGTTTTTATAGTGTGTGTGTTATAAAGTTGGACTAAGTGGAGCACTGAATGAGTTGACAAAAAAACAGGCATCGTAGGATCATATTCTCCAGGATATTGGCTCATTTTAAGATTAAGCAACTGTAAGGCACATAACATGTAGATCTGTGCTGACTCAAGCCCCAAAATGGTTAAGGCATTTTCCGTCCAAATTGGTGAACTGGTTGAAATTTGTGATTCTGGTTGCTAAGACACTTGTAAGTCTCCTGGTTGAAATTGATGAGTCTCCTGATTTCAGTAAGGCTTTGTTATGCTAACAACAGAAGAGCTGTTCCTGCCGTCCAAATGTGCTTTGAACACAGGAAGCAGTTCAAATAGTCAAGTAATCACTTCTGTGACCTATTTCGTGCATTTCTGACTACATGAGCACTTTTGAGGAAGGTGTGAAGTATGTAGATAATGCCAATAAAACAGATTGCATTTTTTTTCCGTAGAGAACAAAGAATGCTTTTTCAGCAGTACTGTAATGAAACCACAGGCAGGTTGGGCCCGAGGTGGATTCCTGTGTCGTCTATATGGGCCGTCCTGTGCATTAAAACCTTTTTTTGGTCAGTTTTTGCAATAAATCTCTACAACTGTACTTTTGTTGCCTGTTTTTATGGTTGAAAAGTGTTTTTTGAATATTTCATAAATGTATAGGACTTGCTTCCGTATATATATTCTGCTTTTACAAATGTATGCTAAGAATTAAATGCATCTTGATCTGATGCATGAGGCAAGCGATTGAAATCAATGGCGTTCCTGGTTTGATGATATACTGATGCCTGGTGTCTTAGCTTCAGTTTGTAACGCCTTAGAAGTGAGAATGTCCACTTCTGGATTGGACCAATCAGATCTATCAGTTTAATATTGTGCTTTATTATGAATCTGCTGTGCTGAGTATCATGCAGCTCCCTTTATATGGAGTTAACTGAGGTTCAGGAGCGGGCCCATGCTTCAACCGTTCACCTGACTTCTCAAAACCTTCTTAGGCCCCACTTTATATTAGGTGGCCTTAACTACTATGTACTTACATCAAAAAATAAGTACAATGTACTTACTGTGTTCATATTGTGTTGCAATACACCTTTGCTGATATTGAGGTGGGATACGGGTAGGGTTAGGTACAGGTGTGGTGGGATGGGTAAGTTTAAGGGTAGGGTTAGGGACAGGTGTGGTGGGATGGGTAAGTTTAAGGGTAGGGTTAGGGACAGGTGTGGTGGGATGGGTAAGTTTAAGGGTAGGGTTAGGGACAGGTGTGGTGGGATGGGTTAGTTTAAGGGTAGGGTTAGGGTCAGGTGTGGTGGGATGGGTTAGTTTAAGGGTAGGGTTAGGGACAGGTGAGGTGGGATGGGTAAGTTTAAGGGTAGGGTTGGGTCAGGTGTGGTGGGATGGGTTAGTTTAAGGCTAGGGTTAGGGACAGGTGTGGTGGGATGGGTAAGTTTAAGGTTAGGGTTAGGGACAGGTGTGGTGGGATGGGTAAGTTTAAGGGTAGGGTTAGGGACAGGTATGGTGGGATGGGTTAGTTTAAGGTTAGGGTTAGGGACAGGTGTGGTGGGATGGGTAAGTTTAAGGGTAGGGTTAGGGACAGGTGTGGTGGGATGGGTAAGTTTAAGGGTAGAGTTAGGGACAGGTGTGGTGGGATGGGTAAGTTTAAGGGTAGGGTTAGGGACAGGTGTGGTGGGATGGGTAAGTTTAAGGGTAGGGTTAGGGACAGGTGTGGTGGGATGGGTCAGTTTAAGGGTAGGGTTAGGGACAGGTGTGGTGGGATGGGTAAGTTTAAGGGTAGGGTTAGGGACAGGTGTGGTGGGATGGGTAAGTTTAAGGGTAGGGTTAGGGACAGGTGTGGTGGGATGGGTAAGTTTAAGGGTAGGGTTAGGGACAGGTGAGGTGGGATGGGTAAGTTTAAGGGTAGGGTTAGGGTTAGGGTTAGGGTTAGGGTTAGGGCTAGGGTTAGGGACAGGTGTGGTGGGATGGGTAAGTTTAAGGGTAGGGTTAGGGACAGGTGTGGTGGGATGGCTAAGTTTAAGGGTAGGGTTAGGGACAGGTGTGGTGGGATGGGTAAGTTTAAGGGTAGGGTTTGGGTCAGGTGTGGTGGGATGGGTTAGTTTAAGGGTAGGGTTAGGGTCAGGTGTGGTGGGATGGGTTAGTTTAAGGGTAGGGTTAGGGACAGGTGAGGTGGGATGGGTAAGTTTAAGGGTAGGGTTAGGGTCAGGTGTGGTGGGATGGGTTAGTTTAAGGCTAGGGTTAGGGACAGGTGTGGTGGGATGGGTAAGTTTAAGGTTAGGGTTAGGGACAGGTGTGGTGGGATGGGTAAGTTTAAGGGTAGGGTTAGGGACAGGTATGGTGGGATGGGTTAGTTTAAGTGTAGGGTTAGGGACAGGTGTGGTGGGATGGGCAAGTTTAAGGGTAGGGTTAGGGACAGGTGTGGTGGGATGGGTAAGTTTAAGGGTAGGGTTAGGGTCAGGTGTGGTGGGATGGGTTAGTTTAAGGGTAGGGTTAGGGACAGGTGTGGTGGGATGGGTCAGTTTAAGGGTAGGGTTAGGTGTAAGGGAAGTGTCAACTGTGTAATTACAAATGTAATTACAGAAATTAATTACAGATGTAATTACATGAAGGTATTTAAAAAAATTAAGTACAATGTAAAAAGATGTATGTACATAATAAGTTCAATGTATCAAATGATTAATTAAAATGTTAGTACATAGTAATTAAGGCCCCCTAATATAAAGTGCGTCCCCTTCTTATATCGGGTCGCCCTTACAGTACTGTTTGTCTCGTTCACTTGAACCCTCCCTTCCCCTCCCATCCCTCATCTATTCAACCTTCTTTACCATCCCCTGCTCTCTTCCCTTCCAGGTTGTATCGGGGGGTCCTAATCACTCAGCCTACATTTAACTGAGATGTTGCCCCCACTCTGAGTCTCCCGGCTGCCAACACCAGATGCCCAGACCAGCCTGACAACCATCCCTTTCTCTCTTCCCCTTCATCCTCTCCCTATCCATCCCTAATGTCTTCAATGTATAATTCTCCAACATTCATAGTTGTGGTGTAGTCCTTCCTCGTGAAAGTTACAATACCATGGATTCTTGTTATTGCTTAATCCAAAGTGTGATTTGTGTTGTAGTGTGAATGGAAAAATCTCTCGGACTCACCGATAGAATGGCATGGGCAAAGCCATCAGAAAAGCCATCACCCAGATGCCCAACATGACAGACAGGAGCCTTTTCTTGGTCCTCAATCTCTGAGACAGAAACGGCTTTGTGACGGCCAGCCAGCGGTCCATGCTCATCAGACAGATCAGGTAGATTGAGGAGTACATGTTGACGCAACACAGGTAATGGACCGTCTTACAGACGGCGGAGCCAAACTCCCAGCCTTTCTTTCCCGCCAGGTATCTGAGGAACAGAGGCGCGCTCAGAAGCACCAGCGCATCAGCCACGGCCAGATTCAGAATCAGCAGACAGGTGACGGAGCGGACACGGACCCGACACAGGACCGACCACACCACGAACAGATTGCCGGGGAAACCAAACACAAAGGCGATGACAAGGATTGCAATCCCGATCTGTTGGGAGAGGGGTAAGGAAGGGGTTGTGGTAGGCTGGGTGGGAGGTGGTCCAGACAGGACTGAGGTCTCAAGAGTGGCCATTTGATTCAAAGTTGACTTCTCGTGTTTGCTGTGGAAAGAAAGTAATTAGAGAGAAAGAAATTCATCCATCCCACATAGCAACATTGTGTCGGCCCAGATCCGGCCCACACTTGGCATGCGTGGAATGATGATCCAGCCTACATACCATGTGGAATGATGGCATTTGAGCAGTCCGCTCCTGTATGCCAGATCTGGGCCACAAGCAGGCCATAGCAATGCCACATGTCAACCAGGAGCAAAGCGAAACAACCAGAACTGCTTATCTGATTCACAATATATACAGTCAAACCAAAATTTATTCAGACACCTTTAACATTTTCTCACATCATCACAGTTTATTCACTAGAGTTTAGAAAATAGTAATAAAATATGACAAGAACAAAGAAGATTTAGGTCCAATTTAGGTCAACCAATGACCAAGCAATGCTTCATTTAGTTCAGTCTGAAGTGGCAAAGGTTGCATTAGCAATTAAAGACAAAACACTGAAGCAAAACATGGTCAGGTCAGGTAGTTCCCGCAGGTAGTCACTGTATATGAAGAATTGTTGGGTATAATATGTCACAGTTTACTTTATTTTGCTCTCCTCACTTACATAAATGAACTACTGTATAGTGTCCTGCACACACTAGTAAAAAATATATCTGGTGTCTTAATAATTTTTGGTTTGGCTGCATATATAGTCATCAACAAGCCTGTTGACAAGCAGAATAACTGAATAATAAAAAAAAGGGAACAGAAAAAAAGAGACGAGCAGAAAAATGAGGACTACAACTGACTTCAGCCACATCCTTAGATGAAATCAACTGAAGATAAAAGTAGACACTAAATCTTTGAAGATCTCAGAAGAGGAGGACTAACCACTACAAAACAGCACAACAGGCCTGTTAAGGCTAAGAAGGCTAGATGCAATATACATGTGGCATTGCTATTGCCTGCTTGTGGTCCAGATCTGATAGACAGGAGTGGACCGCTCAAATGCCACCATGCATGCGGTAGATCATCAGTCTGTGTGTGCCGGGTGTGAGCTGGATCTGTGGCACCACAATGCTGCTATCTGAGATCCATCCATCTGTATAAAGAGTCTTCTGTGTGTGTGCAGTAGTGGTGATAATATTGCCCAACACAAGGAGCAGTTCCTTTTTTCGTTTCCCACAATATACTTTCATCTAACTGGCAGAGTTTAAGCATACCCTGGCAAACAACACGATGCAGGGGTTTGGAGATGTGTTTTAAAAGTTTACCTTCTCTAACTTCTTCACAGAAGAGTATTAATGCGACTCTCAGGGGTGGACTGGGACTAAAAAGTGGCCCTGGACTTTTCTGGCACCGAGCATTTGGTGTTATAGGCAACACACCAGCTCATTTTGCGCAGTGATAACCAATAATATAAAAATAAATACATTTAAATTATATAAAAAAATTAATAAAGACTTGTATGTGCTCATCATTAACATTAATAAATGACCGGTATATTTTGTTATAATTTGCTGGTATACATGGCAAATATATTTACAAAGCTCTTTTCCATAAAAGGACCATTATAATATTTAATTTCATATGACACCGTCCTAACACTGACACACAGTTAAAGGGAAACGCACAAGTCTTGCCATGTTCTTGTTGAGGATGTAAACTCCCCTGTTTTTTTATGAATCATTTTCTTACACAAGTTAAATTACTCAAAGTCTATTTGGAAACCAGGGCATTCACAATATGAATAATACGAATGTTTTATATTCACAAACAATCACTTTTTGTCTTATACCTGATAATATGAAAACGGCTGCTATATGTTAATAATGTAAAAAAAAGTCAATTTTTTTTTTGCTCATTGGACACTATTAGGAATTACATTGTGATAAATGAAGTAATAACGACATTAAAATTGGAGAAACTCCCGGCGCTCCAGATGGCCAGTCCGTAACACCACAGTCTGCTGCACGGGGACCGTCGCTCGATTGAAATAAGCTTATCACTGCAGGTCTTGCACTTTTTTTTAATCTTTATGGTGACCTACCTATTTATTAATTTTTTTGTGAATATGATTTTGGTTCAAGTTGGTGTTATAGGTATTTTGTGTTTTATTCTCAGTTGATATGATACTAGTCACCTATTCTGTGAAGCGTTTCCTGCTGATAGGATGTGTTAACAATGTTTTAGACACATTTATTGTCTTGCAACTGATAAGATGCTCTGCTCGTGTAGCAATGCTAAGTGTAATGTTCTTAACATTTAACATTTCAAGCATAAACGTTTGATAATTACATTTTATATACACATGTACACAATAGACATTATATATATATAAAGACATTAAAAGCCTTACCTCAATGAGAGAGTGTGAGATCACATGCACTGTCTTGTGAAAGCTGCAGCTGAGAACATTAGCGTGTTTAGAATCAGTTCTAACCGGTGCTCAGAAGTTTCCTTATCATTAGCATCTTTTAAATCGTTTTTTTTTTTTTTCTTTTTACATCATCGCTTCCTCTTTGCATGCGCTACTTGAGAAACAACCCCATTGCCTCATAAAGGAAAGAGAAAAGGACACTTAACACACACACAAAATGTCATTCTGTGTCATTTATTATTTTGGTGTTTTTTTCTTGTCCTCCCAGTTTCCATCTCTTTTTGCTCTAGCCCTCTTTCTCTCTGTTTTGGTTGTATTAGACGAGGAGTCCTGTGATAAGTGCAGTGTATTCTTTGATTTCCAAACCAGTGTTGTTTTCAGAACTGGGGAGGGTGACCGTTTCCACAGACTGTGGTAATCAGTGTGGGGCGTTTCACACGCAACATGAAACAACAGCGGGTTATTTATGAGCAGGGGATTCATTCTCACTGATTTACCAGCTCTGAAGGGTTTAGTTTGGGTTATCTGAATGAAACCGACCAGGCTTTATCTTTGTGGTGCAGTTGTACATTGCAAGCCCAAACAGATCCTGGTTCCCGTTAAGATCAGATTGACATGATTATATCCTAATTCATACGGCCTCAGAGAAAGACAAACCTGCTTGTGCAAGACTCGTGCTCTTAATCTATGTTGCGTCATGTCATTGCTCAAAAAACTAAGTTAACAGCTGAAGGCAGCTGAACCATAAGGGTGTAAAGTCTTTAACATCAGTCAATTATCACAATTGAATATTCTAATAAAATATAAATTTATCTAAATGATCTATCCAATCAGCATGAGAGGAGGCCTATATGTTACAGTAGGCCAGTAGGAGCAGTGCGTGTAAACCTCACTCCCCTGGCCTCGAGAGGTGTGTTAGTCTTTAACGGCCTTGTTACCGTGTCCGCCTCTTACGCCAGAGACCCTGGTTCGAATCCCGCTCAGAGCAGGAAGAGTAGGACAGGATACGCAGCTGACTCACTGTTCCTCAACAGTTTTTGGCCACGTCCAAAGTTCCCAACATGTCCGAAATCTAGCTCTTCCCATCAGATGAAGAATCTTTTGTCCTCTAGGAATATTTGCCACAATCCTCCAGCCTAAGGATTGATTCCCTTCCAGACCGTTTTTGTGCATCGACCAACTTAGTTTTTCTGTGTGTTTTGCACCATCGGCTCTAGTGGGCTTATTCAGTATGTAGAATCGGTGTCAGCTGTTGGGGAGAGAGAACTCTGATTGGCTGTTCAGTTTAGTGAATTAGTCTGCACGAGAATAATCAACCCGATCTCACAGCAATTCATACATATTTTACGAGGTGGCTAATTGTGCAATTTATGCGACCTCACTCGTGCAATTCATACGATTTTTACTAAATCGTACATATTTGACGAGTTGGCAAATTCGTATGAATTCATACGAACGACCTACCTCAACCCCGCCCCTAAACCTACCCATCACTGGGGTTTAGGCAAACGCATTTAATTAGATGAGTGAGGTCGTACAAATTTGTACGAAATAGCCACCTCGTAAAATGTACGAATTGGTCGTGAGATAGCGTTGGAATAATAGCAAAACAGTGAGGGACAGCACAGCAAAATGCATACTCTTATCTGATTATTAAACACATGAAGTTATGTTTTATTAATAAAATTCGGGAGGAAAACGTTCAAATGATCTATCCAATCAGCACCAGAGGAGGCTTATATATATGCATCAGACTCACCTGCAGTTTTCTGCATCCCTCCGGGACCCTGACGACTTTCCCTGTTTCCTATTACAGGGATACGGGGGGAGTACTCTGGGTTTGAGTCAAATTACCGAGCTCGGGAGCCCTCTCTTCAGACAGCATGTCAAATATGCATACTGTTTTACTCTATTTGATTATTTATAATCTCAGTCCAATCCAAACCCCTAAGATATTCATCCATCTTCAGAACACAAATGAAGATCCCTCCATTGACAGCTACGCAACTAACACTTTCTAAGCCCCAGAAAGGTAGTTAAGACATTATTAACGTCATCAATGTGACTCCAGTGGTTTATCCTGGCAGCACGAGAGCTTTGTTTTAGTTTTTTTTTTTATTAATCTCAGCATAATAATCCTCATTTTCAAAAATTCAGAAATCATTGTTTATCATCTTTATATTACAATCTGGACAAGTAATGAGTTGAACAGTTGATTTGTCAATAGGATTTACAGTTCTCCCACACACACTAAAGGCTACATGAATCAGATATTAAACCACATGACTGATATTCACACATTAAAAACCAATACCCAGCGAACAGAGAACGTTCTGGCAAGGTTCTCAAAGTTATGAACGTTCTTCCAGTAGCGTTAATATAATGTTTGTTTAACGTTATCTGAGTATACAACCAGCATACAACCTGTCCAACATTTCCTCTTACAATCATTTCTCAATTGTGTGCGTACTCTTCTCTTCCAGAAGAGAAATGTATAATTCGCTGAATGGTGTCCGATCTCTGCTTTGTAAACGCCACCAAATCCTTTACTGTATGCTCAGACCCTGACACGGCGCTACGCACATTTCCACGTTAAATATTGTTTTTATAAATATGAAATTTGGCTTGAATTTTAGCCTACGCACTCTATAAGATCTACTTCGTTGTAACCAATCACGTCAAGGTGCGGGCGGGTTTTAGCAAACCATGCTAGGGGAGTTTCAAGAGAAGTCGGGTTATCCCGGTATATTTTTTTGCTGATATGGAAAATCAGGTACATTTAACAATATAGAGGGTGAATTATGTATATGATGTATCTTACGATGTTATGATGAACTATATGCCTTTCTCCAACTGAAGTTGTTCAAGCTGATTTTTAGAAGGCAGCTGTTTGACTCTGAGATGTCGAACGGGAACACGGTTTGTGTAACATTAGCAGCACATTATTAGCTGTTTGATAACATAGTCAAGCCAAAGGCTAACCATTCTGATACATGGACTTGTATATGAGCAATCTTCCACTTCTTATGATTGAGGTTCAAATATATATATGGCTGAATTAAACCAGTATGTCCACTTGCCATTGTGCAGGATTTACAGTAAAGTTGGCAGAGTGGATCTCTGAGCTGGTGTGAGTGAGTGGAGGCGGGGCTAATTTGCATATTCATGGATCAGCATATACTAAATGAATCAAGGGTGTAGAGTTACATTACAAGAGTTACAAGCTATTTTAAGGCATGACAAACATTTTAAATGTCATTTTGGTGCTCAAGTCTTAAGGGATACACTTATTGACTACAGGGGGACTTGTGCAACTGACCATGTGATACTATTGTGAAAAACATGCTGGGAGTAGGAAGTTATTAACTAAAAGTGCTATTTATATACTCACAGACATGAACAATCGGCATGAAATGCAAATATGCTTCAATTCAGCATGCAAATCTTCTGTCTCTCCCAGCATGCATTGCGGCACAAATTAATTATGCCGCTGGATGTCTGTGATGATGTCTTAGTGTTCCTCAACTATCACACAAGAGATTGTACCAATGGCTGAACTTGTTTATTCGTTTTTTCATCAATGCTTCAACTGCATAGTTATTTAAGCCAGTTGTTTAAACCACTTTAACGCAGTCATTTGACATTAAAATAGACATCATTATACACTGTTAATAATAGGCCAGAGGAGAACTGGCACCCCGACTGAGTCTGGTTTCTCCCAAGGTTTATTTTTCTCCATCATGCCCTGATGGAGTTTTGGTTCCTTGCCACTGTCGCCTTTGGCTTGGCTTGCTCAGTTGGGGACACTCAAATTATGATCCAAGTTACTCAACTAAATATACAAATATAATTTATTAATTTGGTCATATATAATTCTATAAACTATCCAAATTAAACTAGCCAAATCAAATTTTGTTGCAATGTTGTCCTGTTTAACACTGTGAAGCTGCTTTGAAACAATCGTCATTGTAAAAGCGCTATATAAATAAAGTTGATTGATTGATTGATTGATCTTGATCTGCCCTTTTTTCTATATCAATGCAGAATTGTTTTCTGAAAACACATGGAATTGCTGAAAGAGAAACAAACTAGAAAAGTCAAGGGTTAACTAAAACTAAACCAAACACTGATCACCATAATGGTGACTTCAAGTGAACTATTTTAATCCTAACCTCTGTTAATTCTCAAAAAGAACAAAATACATAGATGTATTATATAACTTTCTATGAGAGAAATAAAGGTTGTAAAGTGAAACTAGTAATGCTGTTTTTGCAGTAGTTTAACCGTGGTGAGATCTCGAGAAATGTAATGTCTTCTTTTATCTTCAGATGATTTAATCTACGGCTGTGGCTGAAGGTTCTTCCTGTTTCTCTTTCCTTCAGTGATTCTGCTGCTTAACAGTAGGTGTTTGAATGTTTCAGAAACATCATACTAATCATTACGTTCAATCCACGTTAAGGAAACTGGACATTTTACCTTCCACAAAACAGGACAAAAATGTGCTAGCTGGGTCATAATTGAAGTGCTTCAGTTTCTCATTTCATCTCTCAGCCAAACTCACAAAACATCAGTGTAGAACACTACATTTAATATGAATAATGCTGTTATATATCATTATAAATGCAATTAAACTCCTTTGGATTTCACCCTCTTTTACAGTCATCATATTTCAAATGGGCATGAGGAACCTATCAGGGAATATTAAACGTCATCAAACTGTCTATATATTTTTGAACAATTCTCAGTTGTGAAGTATTTCTTTGTACACAAATGAGTGCAATCTTAGTCAAATTATTTACAAAAAATAAAATAACCAACCGTACAGCACTGGAAATTTAATGGAAAAGACATGAAAATACATTTTAAAAGAAAAAAAGGGACTCCATGTCAATGCTGATTAGTTATGAAAGAGCTCACTCGCAAATTTCAGTACTCAACCAAACTTGTCTCATTGGTCAGTCTTGAATCTTTGTTTACTAGTGATGGAAAGTTCGGATCATTTACTGACTGATCTTTTGAGAGGAAATCATTTTTCAAGCCATTTAGTTCATTTCAGCAGGATATCATTGAAATGCTACATGTTAACAGCCAAATTCCCCAACACATCTCCTTATGCAAATGTCACATTTAGGGGGAAAAAAAAAACAAACAAACAAAAAAAACTATATTGCAGCAATGTCCAAATTATGAGAAACAGACATGATTAATTCATTGTTTGGCTGGGTTGTTAGTTCACCTCACCTCCTGATCTGAGTCTTTCGTTCTTTTGTCATGTCACATTCCCAGTCTGAAGCTATGCAGTCTGTACCGGAAAAACAGGAATGATTAGTTCACCTCTCGTTCGTTCATCACGAGTTATGCAAAAGAACAATCATGACAGAAATTCACAAAGTCTTGGGAGATGAACCAATCATTTCTCTTTGCTGTATGGGATGTTGCACATGTCAGGTCAACACAAAATGAACGCATCACTCTCTGAGGCAACTCATTGTTCCCGAGTCATAAATAAAAAAAACTTAAAAATTAATATCATCACTATTTACAACCGTGCACACCGTTAGCAGTGATGAGCAAGCAGGCTCTTTCTGTAACGGTTCATCTGTCTCAGTTGTGTGACGCCCTCTACTGGACAAAGGCATGAAGCATCTTCAAACATCTTTGAAAGCGCTGGAATTAATGCACTTTCTGTGGATTTCCGTGTGTTCCTTGTTTAAAGAGTTAAGACCCTGTGGCGGTCTCATTCTTTGGTCAGGTGATGGTTTGAGTAAGGCACAGGTCTCCTTGTTTTCTTGTGTTTTTTTGGTGCACAATTGGTACACAGTTTTGATTTTATAAAATAAACTTGGATTCACTTTCATCTGTTTCAAAAGCACAAGCTGTCTTGATCAACCTACCACGCAACACTGGAACCACATACAGCACAACTCTCGCTGTAAGTTGATTTTCACAGCCACTCACTTTGCGTTTTTCTGTGGCACAACTTTGATAATCGAGCTCAGGTTAGGGGTGGTGATGGTATCGGAGTCTTTGTCTTTGAGACTTTCTCCTTCATCGGTCTCCTTCTCTCGGCTGTTCTGATTGCTCTGTCGGATCTTCCGAGACGAATCCAGTGCTGTTCCCTCAAACAGCCGCGCCATGAAAGCCAGGCCCTCCTTCCGGATGTATGACTTTCCGGCGAAGGTGTAGAGGACTGGGTTTATGCAGCTGCTGACGAAGGCCACGGTGGAGGTGAGCGCTCGCAGAGACGTCCAGATCTTATGTAGTCTGTCGGAGGAAGCACAGAAATGAATTTGTAAATTAGCCGGTGTTACTGAGGTACCGGTGTGAGGGTTTTCTTAAAGTTACTCACCTAATTTCTGCTGCAGAACCTTTTGGAAGTAAAGAAGCAGCCACCTGTGTGAGGGAAACATGTTTAGGGTGCTTTCACATTTGAGACACTTCTGATTAAGCGTTTGCCGTATAGCACACACCTGCACCATGTTTATGATGTGGTACGGCAGCCAGAACAGTCCGAAGGTTATGATGATCACCAGGATGAGTTTCTCGCTGCGGATGCGTCTGCGAAAGCGCGTCTTGCGGATTTTGCGCAAGATGCACATGTAACTGCCTATGATCACACCGTAGGGCAACAAGAAGCCCAGCACCGTTTCCATACAGTACTGCATCACCACCTACAGATGAACAACAACGGTCATGAGATATCACAGACGCAACAGAGATTTAAGAAACTACATATGATATTTGATTTTTGCTATTGAAAAGGTACACATTTTTATAGTCACATTAATAAACACTACTGTTCAAAAGATTGGGGTCACTCTTAGTGTGAATAGGTATATAAAGTAATAGTAAAGACACACACACATATATAAATACATATACACACCGATCATGCATAACATTGTGAAGTGAATAACACTGATCTCTTCATCATGGCACCTGTTAGTGGTCGGGATATATTAGGCAGCAAATTAATATTTTGTCCTCAAAGTTGATGTGTTAGAAGCAGGAAAAATGGGCAAGCATAAGGATTTGAGTGTGTTTGACAAGGGCCAAATTGTGATGGCTAGACGACTGGGTCAGAGCATCTCCAAAACTGCAGCTCTTGTGGGGTATTCCCAGTCTGCAGTGGTCAGGATCTATCAAAAGTGCTCCAAGGAAGGAACAGTGGAGAACCGGCCACAGGGTCATGGGCGGCTCAGGCTCATTGATGCACGTGTGGAGCGAAGGCTGGCCCGTGTGGTCCGATCAAACAGACGAGCTACTGGAGCTCAAACTGCTCAAGAAGTTAATGCTGGTTCTGATAGAAAGGTGTCAGAATACACAGTGCATCACAGTTTGTTGCGTATGGGGCGGCATAGCCGCTGACCAGTCAGGGTGCCCATGCTGACCCCTGACCCCGCCGAAAGCACCAACAGTGGCACGTGAGCATCAGAACTGGACCACGGAGCAATGGAAGAAGGTGGCCTGGTCTGAGGAATCACATGTTCTTTTACATCACGTGGATGGCCGGGTGTGTGTGTGTGGCTTACCTGGGGAACACATGGCCCCAGGATGCACTATGGGAAGAAGGCGAGCCGGTGGAGGCAGTGTGATGCTTTGGGCAATGTTCTGCTGGGAAACCTTGGGTCCTGCCATCCATGTGGATGTTACTTTGACACGTACCACCTACCTAAGCATTGTTGCAGACCATGTGCACCCTTTCATGGAAACGGTATTCCCTGGTGGCTGTGGCTCTTTCAGCAGGATAATGCACAACAACGAGTTTGAGGTGTTGACTTGGCCTCCAAATTACCCATATCTCAATCCAATCGAGCATCTGTGGGATGTGTTGAACAAACAAGTCTGATTCATGGAGGCCCCACCTCACAACTTACAGGACTTAAAGGATATGCTGCTAACATCTTTGTGCCAGATACCACAGCACACCTTCAGGGGTCTAGTGGAGTCCATGCCTTGATGGGTCAGGGCTGTTTAGGCAGCAAAAGGGGGACCAACAGAATATTAAGAAGGTGGTTATAATGTTATGCCTGACTGGTATGTATGTATATAAATATATAAATGCTGTTCTTCAAGGAATCATGAAAAAAGTATCACAGTTTTTCCTCATATCAGAATGGTTTCTGAAGGATCATGTGACACGGAAGACTGGAGTAATGATGCTAAAAATACAGCTTTAAATAATACAAAAAATAAAGAGTTTTGTTGACTCAAGTCTGGAACATTTATTTAGTGAGGTATCATCCTGGTTTTGGTTATAGAAAAAAGTTTGTTGGACACACTACAAACATGCAACTAGTTCTCTGCCATGTCTTTGACACGAAACTAAAATCTGCCAAATCTGCATGAGAATGATATGAAAGCAGAAGAGCCCAGTTAAAGCTTGGCCAGACTGCAGTCTCTCTCAGTCACAGGCCCTTCCAACCTGACGGAGAATTTCCAGACCTTGCAGGGTACAGATGTGCAAAACCGATAACATTCCCAGAACGCGCTGAGCTGCAGCCAAAGATACAAGAGCTGATGATATACAGCCAGCCAATGTTGCTTAAGGCTTATTTAACTTTCAGTCAAAATATCGAGTGCAGTGTGATTTATTCCCGTGATCAAAGCTGAATTTATCATCATTACTCCAGTCTTCAGTGTCACATGATCCTTCAGTAATCATGAGGATTTGATGCTCAAGACACATTTATGAGTATTATCAATGTTGAAAACAATCGTTCATTGGAAACCACAATATATTTTGCTGAGAAGAAAGTTCTTGGTTATGTGTGTAATAGGTGTTATATTGAAATATTAGAGCAGCACAGACTCACGTATTGTGGTTGTGGGTGTTTGCAGTCACACACGAGATTCTGAGTCTCCGTGATGTTCATTTCTGTGGTCCTGAAAACCAGGACGGGCACTGAGAGTCCCAGAGCGAGAACCCAGAGTCCCGCCAGCACCCGTGTGAGCGCCCTCTGGTCGGTCAGCGCAGCCACGCGCTTCGGCCACACGATCGCCACCAGCCTGTGCAAACTCATCAGCATGATCAGCAGTATGGAAGCGTACATGTTGGCGCAGCAGAGGTAGAACAGCACCTTGCACAGCGCCAGGCGGAAAATCCAACTGCCCTGAACCAAATAAACCATGAAGAAGGGCGTCAGCAGCATGAGGAACCCGTCGGCGAAGGCCAGGTTCAGGATCAGGAGGGTGGTGACCGAGCGCCGGCGTGCTCGGGCCAGGATGCTCCAGACGATGAAGATGTTCCCGGGAACGCCCAGGAGGAAAACGAGGCTGAGGATGGCCGCGCCGGCGATCGCCCCGCTGCGGTTGGTCAAGATTGTGTCGGTAACGCTAGTCATGCCGGAGTTATCTAAATTCTGTGATGACGTGTTCAGAGACGGATCTGGAATGTGGGACGGAGTGACGTTTTGGAAAAGAGAGGAGAAGTCCATCTCAGGCAATCTGAAGAGGAAAAGAAGAGCAGTTTGTCAGTAAAGTCGCTGGGTTGCTTGGTTTAAACACTTGTTATTTTTCCCGACCGACAACCGATGCGCATTAATCGATTATTAACCGTTAACTGATAAGATTATAATATTTAATTGACATCAAATAAAAATACAATTGATGAGTGTCTGTGATCCGTTAAAAATACTTTTGTTCACGGGTTTATTTTCCTGTGCAAACACAACAGATCAACAACAGAACCTGGATTCACACATTGTCACATTTTCACACACCTGCAGCTTTTCTGACAACACAGAAAAACTGAATAAAATCATAGAAATAAAAAGCATAAAATAAATAGGCTACACTATTTTTTTTATTAAATAATTACCAAATTAAGATAACAAAACGAAAATACACTGAATGCGTTTGAAGCTTTGAAGAACTGGAATAGTTTTTCCAGTCAAATCAAAATAGCAGGCCTACCTCAATCCACAGCTTGACTGGCTTTTATTAAAAAAAATAACGTGTAAATGATGTAAGTTAGCCTGTTGGCAGTTAGACCTGCGGCAGAAAGCCTGGTTTATACGGTCTCCAGTGCGAGCCTCCGCTGTTTGAGGAAGGGTTTCGACGTGCCAGACCGTTGTGCTGCTCTTTGAAACGACAGAGGGAAACTGAGTAATTGTTCAATAAACCATCAATACTTGACAATGTTTAGGCTACTTTAGTAAACTTGACCAAAACCACACGACGAAAAGCATTAAGGCTTCAGATGGCACTGGTTCCTGGGAATACAGAGATAACGCCTCGCTAGAGCGGCCAGCCTCGGGAAGCGCCTTTTATTTGCTTTCCACCAGGCAAGAGCTTGTATTACTGCTTTATTTTAATACCGCGTAGCATAATTTGCAAGTCACTTCGTCGCCCTTTCTGGCGAAATGATCCCACATAGTTTGGGAAATACGTCTGCAGAGACGTGTGGTTGCTAGTGTCCATGTGAGTTAACAAATACAGCATATTTTTCTTTAACCATACAGCAAAAAAAAAAAAAAAACTTTAAACCGTTTAACTGATAGTATTAATCGGTCAAAATTCTCACTATCGGTTAACGGTTAAATGGTCAAAATGAGCATACCTACTTGAGATGCCACAACCAGTATACATGCGTACACAAAGCCTATTCAAAGGTTTCAAAATACTTAATTTTTTAAAGAAGTCTCTTATGCTCACCATGGCTGCATTCAGTTGATCAGAAATACTGTAAAAACTGTTGAGAATATAGTTAGGTGCCAAGCAACAAAACCTTACTTTTTAATCCTACAACTGGAAAGGTTGTCCAATTTTCACCAAAATTGGCACACACCATCTTTAGAACATGCTGGCAAAGGATTCTTAAAAGCTTTTTGATAAACCCAACTATTCTCGAATAACGCACAAATGATATTGACGAATTGGATTCGAGGCTATAGCTTGGCACCACTTTAGCATATAGAGACAAGTTATGGTGTGTATCATCAGAAGCATGACCTGAGGCTACATGGAGCGCTTTGGCAAAGCACCACCTACTGGTGAGAAGACATAGCAAATGACTAACTTCTGAATGGCTCTTTTGATTAAGTGCAGCATATGGAATCAAATGATACCTATTATTCCCATATCGGCCATTTTGAATTTTATCATAAAATGCTGGATTTTACGACAGCATTAGGATACTGTTACAAAAGTTGGTATGTGTCATCAGGACCATGTCCTAATGGTACTCAAAAAGTTTAGGAACAGTGCCACCTTTAAGTCAAAATATATAATGAAATGAAGAAAATGCTAATTTGAATGAAATTGTTCTTTATAGATACTGAGAACAATGATACCAGTTATGCCATATTCGGTCAAACTTCTTGTCCGCCATTTTAAATGTCTTTCCTTGCGTCATTGTCTCCTCACACTGACCGCACAACACCAATTTGGTAACAGCGCCACCATGTGGGCTAAAGTAAAAAGCAATTGAATCCTTATTAATCATTCATCATTTAATGTGCTCTTGTTGAATAAAAGTATTTTATTCATAAGTACTAAAACTTCTTTCAAAACATGAATTAATTATTATTTATATGAATTATTGAAAACTTTTAACTGGTAGTGTAACTGGTCATGCACAAATACAGTCATTAGTGAACTTACTCAAAACTGACACTTTAATTGGAGAATATTTGAATACATAACAGTAAAAGTGTGATATTTAAATATTTCCCAAAACGTTGAAGTTTTGCTTAATGAAGGTGATTAAAAAAAGTCTGGAGCAATATATATGTACATTTGTTATGAAGTAACATTTTTGTCCCTATTCATTTTGCAAATATACAGTCTTAAAAGAAGTGACTATAATATCAGATGTTATTGGAGTTCAACTGTGCTCACATAACACAGTCGCAAAGAAATTACACAATCAACTGGAAATGCCCCAAAACACGCTCAATAGCACACAGTCATTTTCCTCATTAATCAGAAATTTGATAGAGCATCATTTTACTGATCAACTGATATGTTCGAAGGAACATCTTAGCATGTTTAATTTAATTTGATAATGACATCCGTTCAATCTAAGGTTTTGTAAGTCAGTAGATAAAAGTGTAGCTGAGCAATGACACTTTTCAGCAGTATTTTTCCAATTTTCCTATGAATTTCCTCCATAGGGATTAAAAAAGAAAATATATAATCAATAAATGAGATTTAAGTCATTAAGTCAAATCAACCAGCTCTGAAAGGAATCACGGCTTTACAAAAGTATACAAACACCAGAACAAAAAGGACTTTATGTATTGCACATGGCATTACCGAATAAGAGACAACTGTAAAATATGAACATTTCAGCCATTTGTTTTCAGGTATTTGTATTTAAAATGTATTGCACAATATTCATATATTGAGTTGAGAGGGTTTAGAGAGACCGAATCTGGCTATTAAAGTGAGTCTTGACCAAATGAAAGTTGACAACTGGATTCAAGAGAAGCATATAACAAGGATTAATAACCTCAGAGGTCATGCTTGGTCTGTCTTGAAAGGTTTATACAATTTCTTATGTAGAAAATAACTGGTGAAGTTGTTCCAGGTTCAATCCCGCCCTAATATAACATTTAACTTTGATAAAACAAAAACTGCAGCTGAACATCAGTGGAGGTATATTGAGAGCAAACACATTTGTTTGCATTTTTGAGATGCTTCAGATATTAGGCGCTCATAAAGAGGGTGTGAGCCACCGTGAGTGACGTCTGTGGTCAGTAGATAACAGTGGTGGCTGGCAAAAATAAAGCAGACGGAAGTAAAATCATTTTCCCAAAGCCACTTACTGTACATTAGTGAAGGCATTAGCACACGGCACACGCTCCCTGATGCATTACAAAAACAATGTTTCTGCTGAAGTGATTACAAGGGTCTGCGAAACGTGATCGTTATCTCATCACACCAGATCTCCGCATCACAATTCAATCTGACCACAAACCATCCGTTCAAGAGTCCACCGACTGAAAGAATACAGATGACCAGAACACAGGACGTCCATTAGAGGCCCACGGGGACGAAAACAGACAGATCGAGGGAAGGAAAAGTCTAGAAAAGAGTGAATCTGGCGTGAGGAATTGACAATGGAAACTGTGCCAACTCAAGGCTTCAGTGTGCGAGTGTTAAGACCCACTTACTTGCCCACAAACTGTGTGTTCACCACAGGAAGCTCATACAGGAAATGATTTGTGAAACATTTGTGCTGACTGAACTTTTTTTTTTTTTTTTTACCTATGCATAAACATTTAAACATCATCTCAAAAAGTAGCAATATCTTTGACTTCATGCTCATAACCATTAGAAGACACTGAGTTACGATTTAGATACATTTAAATTATACTTAATAATTAAAATCAGCTTTCAAAAACACATTTCAGGATGTGATCAGCAGTGAAGTTGCTCATAACCTGCGATTTTAAATGGGAATTGTTCTAAAGCTTGCTGAACATTACATAGCACATTTGTTAATGAGGTTGGAAATCATGCTCGGAAAGACTAGACACTCTACAAATGCTGGGTTGTTTTAACCAAAATTTGGGTCAAATATGGACTAACCCAAACTTTGGGTTAAAGATGTAATGTAGAAATGTAGTCTATCGGCTGGCTTTGTGCATATTTGACCCATATCTGGGTTAAAATAGCCTAGCATTGTTTTTCTAAATACTACATTTCATTTTAATTACAAGAGATATTCTATTTGAAAACTTATGATAGACGTTAATGCGGACCTATGTAGCAAAAGCAAGACAGCTTAAACATTTAGTAAAGTTCTTACCTTCAGAAAGGTCAGCAAAAACTGAATAATACGCAACAAAATGCAAAGAAATACTATTTCCAAATCCTTTGCGTAACATTAGTAATAGTAAAGTCATCAAAGTTATGAAATAGCACAGATACATTTTGAGAAATTATGTGGTGACAAATTTGTGACAACTGATTTTTAAACTTCTTCAACCTATACATCAAAATACATTATTTTAGAAATCATGTTCAAAAAGACTTATAACTGAATAATATTTTAAAATCCTAATCTTATTTACAAGACCCATATTATGATAACAAAAATCATCAAATGGCAGAAGTTAACCTGTGGCCACACTATGTTTGAAAGCAACATTAGGGGCGGTGTCAAGTGAAGCAGAAGCAGTGCATTCTGGGAGTGGCCTCGTTGGGCAGCGAAGCAAGTGCAGTCCAGAAGGCACCAAATTCAAAAATAATTTCACATTTCTACTACATTAATGACCCAGTTTAAATACAGATTCATCTTCCAGCGCTGAAGTACCCTTTAATGTAGACGTAGCCTGTAATGGAGAGGTTTAAGATTACAAATAAAATAAAATATAATAAAAAAGGGGTATGTAAAAATGAAAGTACTACAAAGCAAATCTTTTTTTTTACTTACTATAATTGTTTTATATATATATATATATATATATATATATATATATATATATATATATATGAGCCCGATCTCACGAAAATGCGTATCAATAGTACGAGTGTACAATCTCGTAGAATGTCTATGCCAAAATGAGTTTTGACGTGCATATGATACGCACTTTATAGCGTATTATACGTACAAACCCCCCACACAAAAAACCCTCGCCCTACCCAAAAGCGTGTCATATACACGCTATAAAGTGCGTATCATATGCACGCGAAAAACTCATTTTGGCATATAGATTCTACAAGATTGCACACTCGTACTATTGATACGCATTGTCATGAGATCGTGTTGATATATATATATCAGCATTAATGTGCTGCGTTAACGTGAGACTCTTATCGGGCGAAAAAAAAATATATTGTCGTTAATCTACTCTCAAAGTTGGGTTGGGAGCTGGGTCTATCCTACGCAAGCTATGATGACTTTCACCGTGATATTTTAGTGCGCACTGTAGGGAGCGAGAACGAGTCTTCGGACCTGCGTGTATGCTTACTGTGAAATTACCACATCGTGAACGCGGTCTTCCGAACTCGGGTGCGCACCCGCAAACCGTACTTTTTTGTAACGCACTTTGAATTACTAGTGTGTATAACGTGCTCTACAGATAAACTTGCCTTGTCAACAAAATGCAAAGATTTAATATTTTCTCATGTTTGTGCAATAAAAGCAAACAGTAAATTCATCAAAGTTGTGAAATAACACCATAGGGAATGATGGGAATGATGTGCAAAAGCTTGAGCTTTATGTCTGTCTAGAGAAGAATTGATTCCGCTGCTTTTTTTAACACTACTGAAAGAGGAACATTATGCACTTCAAATGTCCCATTAAGTACTAATAACACTGACTTGATCTGATACATAGGCTCTGTTTCGCATTTTGCAAAGCCAAACTGAATCCTGCAAGTCAAACGTCCTTAAAGATCATGAGAAACAGATTGAGGTGTTTTTAAAGTTGTGAAACTCTCTACGGATGACATTCACACGGCCAGCCTCATCTCTGCAGCAGACCACATCAGAGATGTCAAACTATCACTGCCAGGACCCGGAAACTACACAAACATGTGATCCAATGGGCTTTATTTCTGAAAAGCCTTGTAGAAATGATGCTAGTGAAAGCAGACTTTATTTCCTCCTGACCTTTAAGTGTCATAAGGGCGTTTGTATTTAATCATGGTTCAGGGATGAGCTGTCTGGTCTAGCATTGATGATACTAAGCTTTGTGGTCAGATATGATGAGAAGAGGTCAGGGAAAATTGTCAAGGTTAGTCAAGAGTCTTGAGGAGGACAAAGATTGTAATCATCAAAGCAACAGTTCCCTCAGATATGAATGCTGTCATCAGTTACTCACTCCCTCTCATGTTGCTTCAAAACCTTAATTCTGTGAAACACAAACGGGGATTGTTAAAAAACATCTTCAAGCTGCTTTTGTGCATGAAAAACTGTATCTCGTACACAATCAAACAACATTACAATCGGTTACTAACATTCTGTTGTCTTAATGTTAGAGGAACGTTGTTTAAAAGGTTAGTATGATATATTCCTGAAACATACTCTGATCATTTTTATCAGCGACATTCTAGGAACGTTGATTTGCAACATTTCAATCCGGTTTCCTTAATGTTCACAGAATGTCATTTAAAGGTTAGTTTCACACACACCTGCTGTGAACAAGCACAATCACTGAACACTCGGGAAAAAAAAAGTATACTTTATTGTATTTCAAATATATTCTCTTTTCCAAGAGTATATTGGAAATATACTAACAAAAATTGTACCATCTCTAAATATATACAAAGTATATTAGCATCATATTTTCACGATACAACTTTTAACACGCTTTAAAAGAATTGTATTTTAGTATATTTCCAAAAAATATATTTTCTAAAAATATACTTAAAATGAAAGTTCTGTGTACTTTTGTAAAGTGTACTTATTTGAACATTACTTTAAAATATATGTTTTGTATATTTTAAACTTTATGCTCAAAATTGTCATTGTAACAAATGAACAATGTACTAAAAGCATATTTTGCTAAATACATAATTAATTTCATTAAGCTGTAGTATATTTAAAGTTAAATAATGTTTAAGGTTATGTATTCATGCTTAAGTGTTCAAATTAAGCATGAATAAATAAGTGTTAAATTATGACTAATGCACTAAAAGCCCATTTATACGCAGTGTATGCTATAAGCCCTACTTTAGTTGTGATTTAAGTGTAAATATGTTTAATAAGTTTAAAGCGGCAGAGAAGAATCGTGTTACAATCATACATCTATTTAAACCAACAGCACACTTAAAATACAACGCAAGAAAATATGAGTTGAGTAGTTGAGTCTCATCGGAATTCAAATGTCTCTTCAATTGGTCTGTGACCAATCAGATTGTGCTGCTCAATGCCTGCAGCCAATCAGAGGCAGAGCTGCTGATACTCGTCTGGCTGACGCTGGCTCACTCGCGGGAGGTTTGCAGCCTTGCAGGTGAAGTACAATGTTACTTTACATTATTTATTTAATAAAACATTGAGAGCGGAAAGTACATGGCTCATTCTTCGAGCAGTTCAGTTACGTACCATCGCAGCCTGACCTTGATAGTGATGATAAACTGTTGTGGAATAGAATGGCCTAATGAGAACCGGAGAAAAGTTAACAAGTAAGACGACTGTAACTTAACCAATCGTGAATAAAAAGTTGTATGAATATGCACCGGACCTTCTCTCTTGTATATTCTGTTAACAGATGCTGTTCTTTACGAGTGTTTGCTGTCTCTGATGATGTGAAAGCGCCTTCAGACGCAAGTGTGACAATCAGCAGCTCATCAGAAAATGGCATATAATGTGTAATTTATATTTATTTATAGAGATGGTAGGTGGAATTAGTTCAATAATATATATTCCAACATCTTCCAGTGTTCATTTAATGAAAAACATAGTAAGTTAATTTTGTTTGCTTTGCTGAAACCATGTGAAACCATTAATAAAAACCGTTGGGCTTGTTAATGAAATGTCTCTTCATTAGTTATGTCTGTTAGATTATATATATAATGTATATATATATATATTGCTTTCTGAAGATACTGGTAATTAATTTGTAATGTACTTCCAACACAAATAAAGTATACTTATAATACAAATAAAGTATACTTATAATACAAGTAAAGTACACTTATAATACAAATAAAGTATATTTAACACAAATAAAATATATTTATAATACGAATAAACCACATTTAATATCACTAATCAGGCATGTAATTATGCCCTATACTTAAAGTGTACTAAGTATACTTAAAGTTGTTCCAATTTAGCACATACAAGTACACTAAATACACTTAAAGCTATGCTTTAACACAACTTAATTACAACTAAAATATACTTAGTACAAAATTAGTTGTTTCAAAACAGCACACTTTAATTTAACTAGTCATTGACACACTTCAAGGATACTGAAAATTAGTCTGGCTGCAAGTATACTTAGCATACTTTTTTTTTCACTAGGGAAGGCACGAGAAACACAAGAACTACAACTTTCTTCAGCCATGGCCTTCGATGAACTGAAGATAAAGGCATTTAATCTCTGACGACCGCAGCAGAGGAGGATTAAACAACACAAACAGCATTACCAGCTTCACACATTACTGAGCAGAATCAGTCATTGACAACCTCTTGTGTCACACTTAGACATTAACAGTATGATGAGTATTGAAACCTTAACTAGTAAAGTAATTCAGCTGCATTGTTTATTTGTTTCCGCTTGTTTCATGCTGCAAGCCATGAAGGTGTTCTGTATGCTGGCGTGGAGTGTGTCGCCACTGTTGAGTCTAAAACACACGGTTGCTAAACACGTCCTGCATGTTTTCACACAATATTCAAACTAATTAATAACAAAGCATTCTCCTAGCCTGTCTTGAGTTATTCTGATACATTAACTGTGTTTTCTGAACACACTGTTAAATAGGGATGGGACTTTTTCTCAATTTCTCATTTCGATCATCGATAGGTCTCAAAAACGAGTACTCGATTACTCGCGGGCGGGGCTTGAGCGGGGGGGTCTCCGTCATGGAGATATGAAACTATTTTAAGACTGTTACGAAAAATAATGTTAACATGTCTATAAAAATATGAGCATATGACTATAAATAACTGCTAGATTATGATGCATAAATGTCTTTTAAAAAGTAAGCAAAATAAGCGTCTCAAATAACCCAGTCAATAACATCGGGCATTGTGTTTGAGCTGAAACTGTGAATACCCCCTGCAGAGCTTTGCCAGCGGTTTAATAAACTCAACCAAATGCATCCTAAATGAGATTAATCAGATATATGCTGATTACAGTTTACATCTGCCCAAAGGGACGCAAATCTGCACATGAACGTGGCCATATTTTACAGGCTATGGTTTGAAAGGGAAACTCGTTTTGAAAGCACTTTTCCCTTAACACCAACGATACACGGGGCAATGAAAGCACAGAGAGTTTACAACACTATCAGTCCTACAGTCGTGCTCTCTTTATAATGCTGCACATGACAGATTGCCACTGCACATGATTTTATTTTTCATGAAGTGATTACAGACATCACTGTGCGTTTTCGAATCCATACTTTAAATAAAACATCTACTGTTAAAAAACACGAGAACAAAATACAACTGCTGCATTATTAATATCATCAATGATTTTGAAAAAGAAATCGCCTATTTAAAATGAATATGACCGTCTGGAATAACCCAGAGTTGATCATGTCGGGCTGTTGGCATTTGAGCTGAAACTGAAGAGAATGAACACCAGCCGGTATAACAGCAGCGCTTTGCTAGCTGGTCATTAAACTCAACCAAACGCATCCTCTATGAGATTAATCAGATATAGACAACATAAAAGTCATCTTACAACTTGAATCTGCAGAAAAGGACACGGATGTGAACTTGACCGTGCTCTGATGTAGCCGATTTCCTTGATCAGCTGATACACGGGGAACTAAAGCACAGAGTATTTACAACTTTCTGTTATAATCGTGTTCTCATTATAATGCTATATGACAGATTGGCGCTGCACATCTTGAACCGTATTTCATGATCACAGGACTTCAGGCATCAGTGCAGCGCGCGCTTCAGTTTCATTTCGCCGGTCTGGAAGGCGTGCTTTCTAACGCTAAGCAATCAGACCTCAGTTACCGCCCAAAATGCCGCAAGTACCAATCAGAAAAAAAGACAAATATATATTGTTTAAAATCAGGATGATCATCGTTTTCATGATCGATCGTCGCTGTCACATTCGAGTACTCGACCACTGTTGGCCATCCCTACTGTTAAAGCAGCCAGAGAAAAACTAATCAGAGCCCAACTACCGGAAACACTGATCACCATAATGGTGACTTTAAATGTGCGTTCCTCTTTCCTTCAGTGATTTTACTCATTAGCATCAAGTGTTGTCACTCACACTGAGCGCTGTTTTATGTTTAACCCACTGGTTTATGTTGTCTTCACTCCTCAGGAGCTTGACAGCTGCTTTTGTTGTGTGGGAAAGCTTCGATATAGATCTAGGATTTCCATGGGCTGTACATAGAAGAAAGAAAATCATACGGGTCTGTTTATGGGAGACGCAATACTCAGTTTAAATAATGATTTATAAAAAGAGCAAAAGGGGTCAATCATTATCATATTTAAAGACATGTAGGAATGTGACGTGACAGACTGAAGAAAATAGAAAAATGTCAAAGCGAATTATTAATCACAGCATTTGTTTGCCTATAAAAACTGCTTTTAAAAAGTACTGTAGATTTGACTAGAATATGGCAAAATTTAGATTTTTTTGTTGTTTTTAGGTTTAAGCTGTAAATCTCATTTGTTGCAGATGAAAGTCAGTTACATCACAGTTTTCTGTGCTATAGGCAGTCAATACATCAGTATTGCAAAACCATACGTACAAGTCTTTTCTTTGTTTCAAGGGAAAGTGGGACAAATCTAACTGGAAATATTTTTCAACTGTAACGGCTTCCTTATAGCGAGACCAGACATGAACACTGCTAGTGTAAATGTACTCCAGAAATCTTTTACAATTCTTTCCTTATTCCAACAAAGCCAAAGCCATACAGAACTGGGATAAGGAGGAGGATGATAGTGAGATTTGCTCGAGTAAAGCTCAACACGCTTGGATTGACTTTGTGACATTCCCATTTGAATGTGGCCAGTCTTTGGACTGTATGCAGCGTTTGTCAAGCGTACGACTCAGACATACACCTCAAGCAGACAGGAAAATCCTCTCACACCCACTACACACACACACACACACCCTTGCCTTGGTGAGAACGCATTAGAGTAATGAGCGGCTGACTACACCTGTGCACAGACCTGATTCTGAATCAAATCACAGCACGTCCTCGACACTCACCACAACTCAACACGCATGTGTGGCTTTGTGTGAAACTGCAGACGGATTACACGCAGCTCCAGCTTTTACACAAATAATTACAGTGTATATTATTCAGGTTTCCATCAGAACAAATCGAGCAGATGTTGTACTGCACAGCACTGGAAAAAGTAAGTGGCACGTCGTAACACGCTACACACAGATGACACCATTCAAGTGACGTGCACAGAAAAAAACTGATACTATCTGTTAGATGTTTACTGGCATGAGCCACACTTATCCTGGATTCCTGATAGGGATAGCACTATTAAAAAAGGCATTGACACCTTTGTCAACAGTTCAAATATAGCACAGGTTAT